>WSYH01001659.1:99000-112046 GCA_036426205.1 Ascaphus truei
GTGCGGGGAGATTTCAGGAATACTCGTGTAATCAACAACACCGCGTGGATTTCGCGCGTCTCCTCCGCTGACGTCACCGCCGGATTGACTCAGCTACGTTGTCCCTGGTTGACCACAATACCTTCCTACGCGTTTCTAAACACTCGATCACGTGTTTCTGACCCCGTACCAATGCACATGTCCTACTCCAGGACGGTGAGTAGGATGACCCCGTACCAATGCACATGTCCTACTCCAGGACGGTGAGTAGGATTTCAGTTTTACCTCTGGTGGAGCAGCAAGGCTTCTTTCTGCCCAAGTGCTGGGAAGCCCCTATTTCTTTTATTAACACCATCCCTTACCCTCACATCCACCCCATCCATCCCTTACCCTAACATCCGTCCCATCCATCCCTTACCCTCACATCCGTCCCGTCCATCCCTTACCCTAACATCCGTCCCATCCATCCCTTACCCTCACATCCGTCCCGTCCATCCCTTACCCGACAGTATTGGGACCAGCTGTCTGGCGGGACCATACGCCATCCCAAAGCGAGCAGCCACTTTACCTTTTGTTTCAACACTGTCCCTCATTCCCTCTAGACCAGGGGCGGCCATCTCCAGTCCTCAAGGACCACAAACAGGTCCGGTTTTAAGGATATCCTTGCTTCAGCACAGGTGGCTCAATCAGTGGCTCAGTCATGGACCACCTTCAGTCCTCAAAGGGTCACCAACAGGTCAGGGTTTAAGGCTATGCCTGCTTCAGGGATAGTCATTCTGTCTGAGTCATTTTGTCACTGTGATTGAGTCACTGATTGAGCCACTTGTGCTGAAGCAAGGATATCCTTAAAACCTGACCTGTTGGTGGCCCTTGCGGAATGGCCCCCTGCCTGCTTCCCCCGGTGCTCACGCCCCCTTACCTCCGTTCCCTGCATCCAATGACGCTGCGTTGCCATGGCGACGCGTCAGCAGCCGCCTGAATCTCGGTCAGTAAGAGGTTGCAGAGGCCTCACGCGATCCCCGGCATTTCATTTAAATGCCGTGGGGAAGAGCGCGGGACCTCTGCAACCGCCTGCGCCCCCGCACAAAAATCTCCCGCCCCCCAGTTTGTGCACCCCTGGCTTAGTGTACGGAAAGTGACTTCCCTGTGTTAATGAACAACTTGACCTACGAAGTTTGTATGTGTATTGGCCAAATGATTTGATATTCACCATATCCGCTAGTAGGCCATGTAATATTCTTACTGCTAAACGCTGATACAATGTCACTCCTCTCCGTGTGTGTGTGTGTGTGTGTGTGTGTGTGATCATTTATCTTTGTTTACAAGAATTTTGTGACACTTGTCATGAAATTTGTGTCAGTCACTATGCTTGTTATATAGGACACACGCATGTACTACAGTGAACATTATGAGTGTCAGAACATGTGTAAGAGCAACCGGTACAGAATGAATATTATAATGATCTTTATATAACACTGACATATCGTGCAGAGCAGTGTAATGTGGGGTAAGGGAAGAACAAAACAGAATGCAGATAATGGATAATGAGGCCCCTGCAATGCGATGACTCGAGGTGGGAGTTATAAGGCCATGGTAGGGTATAAGCCAGGGGAGGCCACCAACAGGTCAGGTTGCCAGAATATCCCTGCTTCAGCACAGGCGGCTCAATCAAAGACTGAGCCACCTGTGCTGAAGCAAGAGTTGTCCACCCCTGGTATAAACAGTAGGCTTGTTTTGAGAGGGTGACTGGTGGGGAAGAGCATGATGGGGCAGGGTAAGGCGTGCCACATTTGGGGTGCAGCCCAGCGGGAGGTGAGAATGAGGGGACGGAGAGCTGCAGGGGGTGAGCGGAGACTTTTCGTGGGAGAATACTTGGGGATTAGATTGAACATGCAGAGAGCGGCTGTGTCATGGAGATCTCTGTCGCGAGAGGCACATGGACTTGGCTGGTACTAATGGACTTGGCTGGTACTAATGTGTATATGTCGACTAACTCCGAAAACGGGCTCTATAAAAATAAAGTAACACTAAGTAAGATGTATAAACATTGATTGAATGTGCTGACCACAGCGACATGCCATAGAAATCCGTGTGTACTATGTACACGGAAGGAACGTACCCTTTGATGTACACAGAGTGTCTTTGGCACCAGAGGGACGTGGGAAATGGGAGAGTAAGTTTTCCTTCTGTCTTCTGATTTGAGCGGTGGTCGTTTTATCTAAGAACACGACAAAGTCAGCAGTTTGCCTGGGAGCACGGCTCGTTCTACCGCAAGTTGAGATGTTAGCAGTAAATCATAGTTTGGGGTCAACGTATCAAGGCACATGTCATTCTATAATTGTATTTATTTATAAAATGTGTTACCAGGAAGTAATCCATTGAGGGTTACCTCTCGTTTTCACGTATGTCCTGGGCGCAGAGTTATGATAACTACACATGCTGACATGCCATGGTTGTACAGTTATACACAGGTTATACATTACATTTACAGATATTTCAGGGACAGTTAGAGATAATATGATTACGGGCGTATGTAACAGTTAGAGATAATATGATTACGTGCGTATGTAACAGTTACAGACTATATTAAAATGTGAGACAGCTTTACTTTTGAAAGAACTTAGACTGGTGGCGGCAGTGAGAGTCTCCGGTAGCCCAGCGGTGCTCAAACTGGGGGGGGCGCCACCTAGTGTGGGCGGAAGATTTTTGTAGGGGGGCGCGGTGGTAGCAGAGGCCCCGCGCTCTTCTTCACGGCATTTAAATTAAATGCCGGGGGATCGCGTGAGGCCTCTGCAACCTCTTACTGACCGAGATTCAGGCGGCTGCTGACGTGTCGCCATGGCAACTTCACATGACCCAGCGGCGTCACGACACTGCGTTGACATGGCAACGCAACGTAAAATGACGCCGCGGGCTGACGTGACGTCACATGACCTGCGATGTCATTTGATGCAGGGAAGAGAAGTAAGGGGGCACGAGCACCGGGGGCAGCAGGCAGGGGGGGCGCAGCTGCAAAAGTTTGCGTACCCCTGCGGTAGACTATTCCTATTGTGGGGAGCATGGTAAGAGAAGGAGGAGCGATAGATGTCCAAAATAATCAGCGCACCTCGTTTCATAGGAAGAAAAAGAAAAAAGAAAAAGAGCACAATAGTGAAGCAAGTTCAGAACACAATGCTTGTGTCTGTAAATGGTGAGATATGCACTTACATTTCAGTGCCTGTCTCAGGCATGTAATGGTATCTTTATGCGTCCTCACCACCATGAAGTCACCACAATTTTCAAAGTTCTGTTTTATGTAAAATATCAGGAATGTGATTTCACACAAGTTTAAAACATGGGCACAGACCAGTTCATGATGTTCCGCAACCTCCGGTGTCCGCGACAGTCACTCGCCGAACTGATCGGCGTTCTATGTCACTTCCGGTTCCTGGTGCTTCAGTGAAACTGGTCCTCCCGGCAACCCTATGCGTTTCAACGGTGATCCGTCTTCGTCAGGGGTAAGTATGGTATGCTCCGGTGTCCCTTCCTTATATATCCCTCTCTATCAAAGCTACACAAACTTCTTTAATTAATGCTAATGACGGAGAGAGACAGACGACATATTATACATAACAAATAAGATTGTATACAAAAGATATTAAAAATGTCTAACTACATACCATAAAAACCATATTGAAAGACAAATTAATTAAAATTTGGATCGTAGCAAGGTTATAACGTATCCTGTTAATTTTCCTTAAATAGTCTATGAGAAAAGACATGATTCCTCTATGTTTAATAATGAATAAAAAACTAATTGTAAATTAGTGCGAGGAAGTTGTACCCCCAAGATTATATCTGCATAATTGAATTTAATTTATGACAACTTGCCGATCAGTTCGGCGAGTGACTGTCGCGGACACCGGAGGTTGCGGAACATCATGAACTGGTCTGTGCCCATGTTTTAAACTTGTGTGAAATCACATTCCTGATATTTTACATAAAACAACATTTTGAAATAGAAGTTCTTAGAAAATTGTGATGACTTCATGGTGGTGAGGACGCTTAAAGACACCATTACATGCCTGAGACAGGCACTGAAATGTAAGTGCATATCTCACCATTTACAGACACAAGCATTGTGTTGTGAACTTGCTTCACTATTGTGCTCTTTTTCTTTTCCTTCCTATGAAACGAGGTGCGCTGATTATTTTGGACATCTACTGTATTGCTGCTGGGAATTGGGAACAATTTCGACTCTTCACGCTGCACCACATCTACCCTTTTCAAGTTTGGACTTTATTTAGTTAGAGCGCTTCCTATTTTGTTGTAAGAGAAGGAGGAGCGGCCGGATACTTTGTTGAACCTTGGGACCATGAACAGTCTTTTGGAGTCAGATCTCAGGTGATAGGTGCTGCATGTGGTAGGGGTGAGGAGCTTGTTCAGGTAGCTGGGTAGCTTTCCCAGAAAGTATTTGAGGCAAGACAGGAAAGATGAACTTTGCGCCTAGACTCGAGTGATGACCAATCTAGTTCTTTGAGCATTTCGCAGTGATGTGTGGTGTAGTTGCATTGGAGAACAAAGCGACATATTGAATTGTAGAGGGTGTCAAGTTTGCTACGGTGGGTTTGGGGTGCCGAGCCGTATACTGTGTCCCCATAGTCTATAATTGGCAGTATCATCTCTGACCAGCGGGCCACCAGGAGCGTCTGAACCAAGGTAAGGAGAAGTTTACAGAGGCCTTGCAGCTCCCCCGGCATTAATTTAAATGCCTTCAGGAAGCGCGCGGGACCTCTGCAAACCCCGCGCCCCCCCCCCTCATAGAATTTCGCGGGTGCGCCCCCCACTTTGCGCACCCTTGCTGTAAAGTTCCCCTAGTTTGGTGTAGTTTGACATGAGGTACTGCATCAGCCCTGGCTTATTGTTCCGTTAAACGTTAGAAACGTATACATCGGTCTTTTCCATTTGACTCAGGCCGGTAACATGTAATTTACACGAGTGAGAAAATGCTTCCCAGATTTACACCAATCCCATTATAATCTGTGTCAAACATCCTAACTCGTCCTGCAGATGCACCCGAATAACAGGAGAAGATGGGGGCAAAGCAGCTCGATACGTTGATGCTAAGAGGCCCAGACTGGAAATCCCTACACCTGCTTGACCTCAGAATTGCCTTAATACAGGGGGGTTCAACTCCAGTCCCCAAACCCTCCAACAGGTCAGGTTTTCAGGATATCCCAGCTTCAGCACAGGTGGCTCAATCGAGCCTCTGATTGAGCCATCTGTGCTGAAGCATTGAGCCACCTGTGCTGAAGCTGGACCGATTGAGCCACTTGTGCTGAAGCTGGGACTGATTGAGCCACCTGTGCTGAAGCAGGGATATCCTGAGAACCTGACCTGTTGGAGGGGCTTGAGGACTGGAGTTTATCCCCCCTACCTTAATATACAGATGCTGTGACCTGCGGTGCTTCCGTACCATGCCATAGTCCTGCCTGAAAGGCCGTAAGATAACCTGCGTCTCTAACTCCGGGTATGGACTGAACGGTAATAATTGTTGGTGGCCGGTCGCAGCCGCGGTTGTTGTTTAACGGTTGGTAGCGGCCTTGGTTGTTTAGTGAATAACCACCCAAGTGCTGTAATAGGGAAGGGATCCTTTACCATTTTTTTGCTGTGGACCCAATGTGTGTTGAGTGACTTGATGCCCCAGACGTGACACAAGGGTGAGGTATTGATTATGGGAAATACAGCACCTTCCACAGGGGCTGTCAGTGGTCAGGTTACACCGTAAAATAGTACAAAATCAATACACAAACTGGGATACATCTCCCAGAAATCAATATCACTTGTACTGCACAGACATGAATAAAGCATATCTTGTGCTGCTCTGTGTCACATCTCCCATGCACATCCCATGCTCTGCGTTTAGCATTACTGAAGGGAGAACGACGTGCTCTGTGTCAACATCTTCCATGCACATACCCGGCTCTGCCGATTTCAGGCATATACTGAAGGGAGAACGACTTGCTCTGCTTCACATCTCCCATGCACTCCCATGCTCTGCGTTTATCTTACTGAGGGAGAACGCAACGTGTCTCTGCCATCTCCATGCAAAAAAAACACAACAAAAAAAAATGCCATGCTCTGCTTTTAACTCATTCCTGATGGCGAACAAACTACGTGCTCTGTGTCACATCTTCCCATGGCCTCATCCCGGCGTCTGCGGTAACGCTTAGCTAGAAAGTGGAGTTACACGACGTGCTCTGGTCACATCTTTCCATGCACATCCCGTGCTCTGCTTTTAGCATTAACTGAAGGGAGAACGACGTCTCTGTGTCACGATCTCCATAGCACATCCCATGCTCTGCGTTTAAGTCCATTACTGAGGGAGAAAAACGCCCTTCTGCATGTGGTCCATCTCCATGCACATCCGCATGCTCTGCGTTACCATTCACTGAAGGGAGAACGACGTCTCTGTGTTCACCTCAATGTCCATGCACATCCCAGCTCTGCGTTTAGCATTACACTGTAAGGGAGCTTAGACGTGCTCTGGTCACATCTTTCCATGGCACCCTCCCATGCTCTGCGTTTAACCATTACTGAAGGGATGAACGACGTGCTCTGTGTCCATCTCCCATGCATCATCCTCCATGCTCTGCGTTACCATTACTGTAAGGGATAAGACGTGGCTCCTTGTTAATAAAAAATCTTTGCAGTGCCGAGACTTAGTGTGAGAGATCGTGTCTGCTTCTGGTGACCCTGAGTCAGTCACTGTATCTCCCTTTGCCTCAGGAACGTAATAGTGGCTGTTTACAAACCTTATTTTGCTCTGTAACCAGCACGATCTCCGGATGAGGATCCCTCATTCTCTCCCGTTGACAATTGGTAACCTTTACATATCCGGGCCTTCTGCCGGTCTCACCTGTCTCCCACTACAATTTGTCATCCTAAACACTGGGCAGCTAGAATTACGTCACTCTCTTCTGAAATCATTTCTCAATCTAAATTCTGTCTCAGCGCCTACTGGAATCCTCGTCCTGCTCGTCCTATCAAATCCTGTTACTTACACATTCTCCTCTCTTTTAAAGCTACAGTATACCCTCCTCTGCCCCTCCTTACATCTCACCCTCCCCGTAATTCGTCACTGTAAACTCCTGAACTCTCTCTGGCAGCACCTCCTTACTCTCACCTACTACCACGTACACTCCTCTGCACCTCCTTACCATCTCAGCCCTCACTATCTCCCTGTACACCCTCTTTGCCATCCACTTACATCGCACCCTATATCTCACTGTGTACCATCCTCTGGCCCCTCCCTTACATCTCACCCCTAATATCTCCACTGTACACCCTATCTGCCCTAATCCTTACATCTCACCCTAATCTCAACCTGTGACACTCCCTGCCCCATCCTTACTCTCACCCTAATATCATTACACTATACAAACTCCTCTGCCCTCCTTACTCTCAACCCCTATATCTCACTTAACCCCTCTGCCCCTCTTACAACATCTCACCCCGACTATCTCACTGTACAGCTCCTCTGCACCATCCTGACATCCCACCCTTACTATCTCACTTACACATCCCTCTCCCCTGCCTTACATCTCACACCCTAATATCTATCACTATACAACCGCCTCCTGCCGCCTCCTTACATCGTCACCCTAATATCTCACTGTACACGCTCCGCTGCCCCTACCTTACTCTCACCCTAATATCGTCACTATAAACACTCTCTGCTGCCCCTCCTTAACATCTCACCCTAAATACTCATCACCTGTACCGCTCCTCCTTGCCCCTCCTTACATCTCAACCACTAAATATCTCACTATAACACCCCTCTTCCCTCCTTACATCTCAACATTCATATCACCTCCTAAGATCTATCTCACTGGACACCCCTCTGCCCCATCCATTACAACATCTCACCCTAATATCTCAACTGTACCCCCTCTGCCATCCCTTACATCTCACCATCTCCCCCCTACATATCCTCACTGTACACCACTCCCTCTGCCCATCCTTACATCTCACGCCTAATATCTCACTATAACACCCCCCCCCTCCTTACAATCTTCCCCTAATATCAATCACTGTAGCACTCTCTCACTCCTTAACATATCATCTCACCCTAATATCTCACTGTACACTCCTCTGCCCTCCCTTACATCTACACCCTAATATCTCACTATCCCCCCCTGTCCCCTCCTACACTCTCACCCTAAAGCTCACTGTAACACTCTCTGCACCTCCTTCCACTCACCCAAATTCTTCAACTTAACCTCCCCTCTGTGTCTCATTCCTCATGGCCCATCTTACATCTCACCCCTAATATCATCACTGTACCCCCCTGCCCCCTCCTTACATCGCACTCTCCCCTCATATCATCACTGTACACTCCCTGCCCAAAAATCCTTAGCAAATCTCCCACCCCCTAATATCTCACTTATAACACACATCCTCTTCCCATCCTACATCATCACACCCTAATATCACTCACTATACCCTCCACCCTCCTGCTGTCCCCTCCTTAGCCTCACCCTAATTCTCCTTTCCCTCCTCTGCAAAACCTCCTTACTCTCACCCTCAATATCCCGTCCCCCTCTGCCCCTCCTTACATCTCACCCTAATATCTCACTTTTACACGTCCTCTCCCTCCCTGCCATCCTTACACATCTCCCAAACACCCCTAACTATCTCACTATAAACGCTCCTCTCTGCCCCCTCCTTCAACCTCTCCACCTAATCACTCTCAATTCTCACGATACCACGCCCCCCCCCTCTGCCCTCTCCTTACATCTCACCCGAAATACACTCACTCCACCCTGTACACTCCCCTCTGCCCCTCCGTTACATCTCACCCTATTCCTCACTATCCCCTCCTCTGCCCTCCTTACATCTCACCCTAATATCTCACTGTACCCCTCCTCCTCCTGGGCCACTCCTTACAATCTCACCCTAATATCGCACTATGAACACCCCTCTGCACCTCTTACATCATCACACCCTATATCATCACTGTATCACCCCCGCTCTGCCCCTCCTTAACCTCTCACCCTAACATATCTCACTGATACACTCCTCTGCCCATCCCTTACATCTTCAACCCTAATATCATCCTGTACACTCCTCTGCTGCCCATCCTTACATCTCACCCTAATATCTCACTATCGCAACCCCGCCTGGCCCTCCTTACATCACCCTAAATATCTCACTGTACACTCCTCGTGCACCTCCTTACACCATCTCCCCCTCCTATCGCAATCACTGACCTCCTCCGAACACCTCCTTACATCTCACCCTAATATCTCACTATACACTCCTCTGCCCCTCCTTACATCATGGCACTGAGTTTGGAGCAGGGGAACCTGGTTCAATTCCCGGGGTTGGCTCCTTGTGACCTTGGGCAGTCACTTTATCTCCCTGTGCCTCAAGCACCAAAAACATAGATTGTAAGCTCCACGGGGCAGGGACCTGTGCCGACAAAATGTCTCTGTAAAGCGCTACGTAAAACTAGCAGCGCTATACAAGAACATGCTATTATTCTTATTATATTATTATGTCACGTGTATTACTGCTGTGACACGCTCTGCATATAGATGGCGCTATATGAATAAAGATATACAGTATATACATACTTCCTGTACCCTCACACCAGCTATGTACAAGTATGCCCCAATATCCGTATCCTGGGCGTGTTCATTACTTCAGTGTTCGACAAACCTATACATTTGCTCGCCCCGGGCGAGTGGATTTAACCCCCGGGCGAGTAAATATTGGCCCAAGCAGCACACGTTTGGAACTAGGTGGCGAGTAGATTTTTTTGTGATTTGTCAACCACTGTTTATACCTATTTCTATTTAGTTGGGTATTGCAATGTAAAATTGTTTCATAACTCACTTATTATGCAGATATTTCTCTCTTTATCCCCCCTCTGCTTTCCTCTCACCGGCCTGAGCCTCCGTGTGCCGGCGTGCGGCACTTGGTATAACCGTTTGTGGGCACGCTCACATGCAGCACCGTGATCTGTCTCCTAGGAGTTACAGAATCACACCCCGGGTGTCGGGCTCCTTCAGGGATTCATTTTCTATCGCCCGGGGCAGCCGGTCTCGGGCACCATTTCCGGGCTCACTTCCATTTTGGGCCCAAACAACTGATTTAGAGGAAGTCCCTGAATGTGTCCTTCATATTCTTTGTATGGAATAAAACACGTTTTGGTGGAACGTTTGGTTGAATTTGTATCATAGTGGGGGGGGGGGGGGAAGGTATAGACGAGAAAACGGGCAAAGGGAAGCGGGTAGAGCAGGGGTTCTCCACACCGGTTCTCAATCCCCCCAAAAGATCAGGTTCTCAGGATTTCCCTGCTTCAGCACAGGTGTCTCAGGCGTTGGCCAACTCTTGTTTTCAAGGGCCCCCGACAGGTCAGGTTTTCAGGATATCCCAGCTTCAGCACAGGTGGCTTAATCAGTCTCAGTCTTCGACTAAGCCTCTGATTGAGCCACCTGTGCTGAAGCAGGAACTGATTGAGTCACCTGTGCTGAAGCAGGGATATCAGGAAAACCTTACCCGTTGGGGAGGGGCGAGTTGAGAACCCTTGGGGCAGGGGATGGAGAGCAGTCACATTGCATATTTGATGTATGAGGAACGATAACAGAACATCCTGCACCAGCAACTGCAGTACGCACAAGTGTGCCCCAATCCCAATATCCATAGCCTGGGTGACCTTGTGAGCGCTCATTTGCATGTCGTTACCCAGAATCCCTGGCTGCAGTGGAAGCACTGTATGCTAGGAGATAATGGGGAAGGGCATGGCCGCAGACCTGTCTGAGACGTGGGAATGTGCTCACAACGTGGGATTTTAATTTTGTGTGTGTGGAACAAAGATACACAAATACAGCAGGATGGAGTATAAGGCTATCGCAGGAGAACACAAGCCGCGTGCAGACTGGAACGATACGTACCCTAAAGCATTTTATTCTTGCACAATTGAAGGTTTTTGCATTTTATGTATTTTACTAGGTGACTTCTGTAACTAGAATTCATTTTTGAGCAAACTCTGATAAATCCAGTCATTCCTTAGGGATTCCGGTGACTATGTCCAATATCTTGTTCCCATTTTATTTTTGACAGGCAAAGCGAAATGGCCAAGTGGCAAATCTAAGAGAGGCATTCACGGAGCGCACAAATCTTCAAAACAGGTATTTTTGTGTGGTGTCGTTTGGGGCATTTTGACTTGAATGCTGTATACTAAAGCAGTGGTGCACACAGGTTGCCTCTTTTTCACCTTTCCAATGCTGTTTTTATTTCTTAAACCTGATGCTCTATTTGGGAGATTTGATGTCTGGGAGGATAAAAGGGAGCTCTCCCCAGAGCAGTGTAATCGTTACCATGGTAACCAGCCAGAGATTAGGAACATCAGGATTCTGTAATAATTAATTACTTGCATTATCTGTTAAACCCACAGAGGCTTTACAGCTCGGGATAGATTCATAGAACGGTTACAACTGGCAGTTTTTTTTGTCTGTGGCCCCCCCAAAAAATAAAATATATATATATATATATACATATACACAAATCATGAATATCTGGCACTCCCGTAGTGATATGATGACCTGGTGCTTATGTCATAAAAAATATAATAAAGCATACATTACCAGCAAAGGTAAGGAGACAACAGCACTCAGAAGGTATAAGCAGCTATAAACTGTATTAAAGAAACTTGCACATATATCCAACGTTTCGGTTCGCTGAACGGGACCTTCCATACAGTATGTACTGTATATATATATATTTTTTAATGTACATGTTTTTGGAAATAAAACAAGACGGAAGCCTGTAAGAAAAAGGGATATTTTTTACAAACTAGAGCAAACCAACCAATACCAGATTAACGTATCCGTAGCAGACGGTGGCTTCACTTCCAATGAATAACACAGTGACAGAAGAATACCTGTCGTTTCTTTCAGATATTTCACATATATTGGGTTTTTTTCTGCTTTGTGACTACCTTTCCAAAGAGCCATGTTCACCCTTGTATAAAACTCATTTGTAAAGAAGTTTTAGGGGTATCGCCCTCATACACATGTTTTGCCACAGAGGGGCCCATGTACCAAACCAAAAAGTTTCTCTAATGTACTGAATCATTTTCTATTTGTTGCTGCATAACTCCTATAACCCCATATAACCGCTCCCTATAACTCCTCATATTACCCCATATAACCGCTCTCTATAACTCCTCCTATTACCTCATATAACCCCTCCCTATAACTCCTATTACCCCATATAACCCCTTCCTATAACTCCTCCTATTACCCCATATAACCGCTCCCTATAACTCCTCCTATTACCGTCATATAACCCCTCCCTATAACTCCTCCTATTACCCAAATAACAGCTCCCTGTAACTCCTCCTATTACCCCATATAAACGCTCCCTATAACTCCTCCTATTGCCCCATATAACCGCTCCCTATAACTCATCCTATTACCCCATATAACCGCTCCCTATAACTCCTCCTATTACCCCATATAACCGCTCCCTATAACTCCTCCTATTGCCCCATATAACATATTTAGCAGCAGGGGAGTTACGGTGTGTTTAAGTGAAGCAGAGACTGGGCAGTATTTTCGTGGAAAGATATCACCCAGCGCTCTTAATGTGTATAAACCTTCAGGGAAATACAAACCAAGTGACATATAACAATATAAACGTAAATCATTTCAAATGTGACTTTGATTTGAGAAATGGTGATAAAAATATATTAAATATGACCATTCGACGGCTCTGAACCCCAAAATTTCCGTCCTCTGAAGTCCTGGAAGTGGCCATCTTGGAAATGTGGGGGCGCAAACCCGGCAAATAAAGAACACACAAATACAAAATAGTGTAATACTGTGTCACATGTGGCAAGTGAATGTCGTGACTCCTGACGACGCACGTAAACAGAACGCGCAGTCACAGGATAGCAGCGACCAATCAGGTGGGAGAGAGACGTCACCACGCTAGCCCACTCGCAGCCTGTCTGATACTCTGATATGGCCTGTATCAGACAGGCTGCGAGTGCCGTATCAGACAGGCCGCGAGTGCCG
>WSYH01016391.1:0-13087 GCA_036426205.1 Ascaphus truei
GTCACTAGCCATATTTAAGGCCGTGACGCCTCATTTGAGCCCAAGAAGCCGACGAGACAGCATCGGCTGGGATTTAACATGGGGTATTTTGGATTGACAGATGAAGAAAGAAGATAAAGAAGAACAAGAAATGGTTACAGATGAAGATAGAAGAAGGTGATTAAAGAAAGAAAAAAGAAGATTGGGGTACCTGAGCCGGATCTTCATGTCGGATGGCATCGGATGCTGTTGGAGGCCTTCAAGGTACGTGAGCTTCCTGATACCCCGGGAGTCGGAGGGCCACCGCTTCTAATGGTAAGTAATATATAGAATGTTTGTAAATGTCTTTTTTTACAGGTTTGTTCATTGGATGTGATAGTTGATTTTTTGGGGGAGGCACATTAACTGATAATATATTAATCTGTACCACTTTAGGATACAGATTAATACATTATTATGACAATATTTGGGGGGCATTTCTGGCTTGGTATTGCTGTTGGGTTTTTTTAATGTCAGATTGTTATGTGGATGCAATTGTTTGTATTTTTCCTGCTTAATGTACTGCTGCGGCCGAGTTTATTCGAGCATTTGCCCGTTCTCGGCCGCAGCAGTTACCTGGCGCGCGCCGGAGGGTGCCGGGCGCGCGCCGAAGCAGCGGAGGAGAGGCCCGCCGATCGCGGCTTCCCCCTCTCCTCTCCGGGTCCGCCGGGTCCCCCGGAACCCCCTGCCGCCGTCCCCCACATCGCGGGACACCAGGGCTCCATCGGGGAGCCCTGGACGCGCGTGCAGGGGGCGCAGGCACCCGATGACGCGTGACCGCGCATCGATGACGCGCGGCACGCCGAGGGGATGCCACTTGCAAGCCGGGAAATCTCCCGGCTTGCGGAACTGGCCACACTTCAATAAAGTGTGTCGCCAGTGTAATAAAATGTTTGCGATTGGTGTTCGTTTGTAGTTAATGTTGTATTATGTTGGCTAATGTGTTTTATGGTTCTTTCAGAGATTGTTTGAATTTATTTGTCTTTTAATGTTACATTCATTAATGTTGTTGTAATTCATTGGTGTGATTGGTTAGTGTTACTATTCATTTTGAGTTGGTTTAGGAATCAATTGGTTTCATTGGTTAATGGTTTAATTAAATAATTGTTGATGTTGTTACTGCTTGTATTGATTGGATTAGCTGGCTACTGTTGTTAATGACTTTATTTAGGTATGCTAATGCAGTGTTTAATAATGGGCAAATAATCTTTTATACATATCTGAATAATAGTTATTTTGCACATTATTGTACTGTATGTGTTAGAGGAGGAGGGCGGGAGGGGGGTCGTGTATTGATGTGTGTTAATTCTTTTTTAAATATACATTTTAATTATAGTGTAGATGTGCAGGGGGTCTCCGGAGCTGACCCGCATTGGTTTCAGGTTCGAGGACGCCCTAATTCAGGAGATACATGCCCCATTTTGTCTCAAAATTTTGGCGAGCTTTTGCTCGCAGGATGGATATTACCCTCCATTTTTCATCCGGGTATCATCCCCAAACTAATGGGCAAACCGAGAGAACAAACCAAACTCTGGAGCAATACCTCCGATGCTTCATCGCAGACAGCCAAGACAATTGGGTAGTTTTACTTCCGTGGGCAGAGTTCTCCCATAACTCTTTAAAGAACAGCTCCATGTTGAAATCCCCTTTTTTCATTAATTATGGTTTTCACCCGGTCAGCTGCCCATCACCTCAGTTCCTTCCGGGGTTCCAGCGACCAATGACCGAATCAAGGATCTTCAGGAATCCTGGAAAAGGATCCAAGAGGCCTTGAGAAACGCAACCCATAGACAAAAGGCACAGGCAGATCGTCACCGTCGTCAGGCATAAGTCTTCAAACCAGGGGATAAGGTCTGGCTCTCCTCCAAGAACATAGACTGAAGACTCCAAGCCGCAAGTTGGCTCCCAGGTTCTTGGGTCCATTCTCAGTAATAGAACGGATCAATCCTGTGGCATATCGTCTGGAACTTCCTCCATCCATGAGGATACCCTCCGTGTTCCACGTGTCACTGCTGAAACCTGTGTCCCAGTGTCCACGGTTCCATAGGACACCGATTGACCCTAAACCAGTCATAGTTCAGGGGCAGGAAGAGTTCGAAATTCAGTCTATTCTGGATTCCAGGAGGACGAGGGGTTCGGTACAATACCTGGTTCACTGGAAGGGCTTTGGTCCAGAGGAAAGATCTTGGGTACCCTACCATCAAATACATGCCCCCAGACTGCTGAGACTCTTTCACTCCAAATTTCCCCAAAAGCCATATTGGAGTCATCCTGAGGCCGCTCCTTAAGGGGGGGTACTGTAAGGTCCGGGGGAACACCTCTCTCTAAAGGGGTTCCTCCCGCGACTTTACTCACCCCCGTTCCAGCTCTGCCACCTCGCCGCCACGGGCGGGATCTTCCTTCTCCTCCGCTTCCCGCGGCGGCTACAGACCTCGCGCATGCACGCGCACGGCCGAGAACCTTTACGTCCTCCCTCAGGAGGAGTTCCCGCCCCCAGCTGAGGTCGCGCACGCCTCTCCCGAATGGCGCACACGCCTGATGCGCATGCACCGCTCACAAGCTGCACATCTAGCGCAGCTGTGGTAAGTTTCCCCCTACCAATCCCTATCGTCCCTGGGGCCGCTCCCTCATTACTCCCCCTCTCCCTATTGGTCCTTCCTCCTACTTATACCTTGCTCAGCCATTCATTCTTTGGCTGAGCATAGCTTTGTATGACCTGTGTTAACCACGGTTGTGCCTGCCTCAGTTCCTGTCTCTTTGTCTCCTTAGTGATCCCTTGTGTACCGAACCGGCCTGGCTGTGGATCCGCTCTGGACTTCTACCCTTGATTTGTATCCTGACCTCCTGGACTCCCCGAACCCTTTACCTCGGCTTGCAGATTCTGACCTACCTCCCGGCTCTGGACCCCAGGCTCTCGGTACCACCTATCTTCTGGAACCTCCCTTCTCGTCTTCGTCTGGCGAGTATCTTACTTTATCTTATAATCCCAGACGGTTCCAGACGCCTATTTTCCACTTTCCAGGCATGTCCCCGTAGCTGTGGGTGCAGTTTGTTACCCATCTCACCTCAGTTTCGGGGTCCCTCCTTGTCCGTGGTGAGCACAGCGTACTGCTGCGGCCAAGTTTATTCGAGCATTTGCCCGTTCTTGGCCGCAGCAGTATCCTGGCATGCGCCCTGTTCCTGCTTTGTACCTGGCAAATAAACCCTCCTGTGCATCAGTACTACGTTTCCCTGCCTTTTATCTGGATAAAAGAAAGAGACTGCAACGTGGTGTGGACATCACAATATACACACATCTAAAATACCAAATTAATAATTACATGTGAAAATTCTCAAAACCAAATTGGTACAATTACCAAAATGTAGTATATCTTCATAAAAGTGAAACAAATATTAATTTACATTCTATTTTTATAATTGTATCTTTATTTCATATGACACTAATTAATTAAAATGTCTGATGTTTCTTAAATACAGTAGCTTAAATACACCAAGATAATACATCAATCAAAAAGGTACATACCACATAATAATAGGAATTGAATACAATATACAGTATAAGGCCAATAATCCCTATTCATATTATTACCCAAATAAACCAGTGAGTAATTAACACTAATATTCCAAATCAACAGGGGGCCACAAGTTCTCATTTAAGAAATGGGGCTAGTTCAATTCATTCATTTAGACCTCTGGGCGATTTACTTCCCAGGGTATAAATTCCAAATTGTTCCCTTTGGAGAAGGACATTTTCCCTTTTACCTCTCCTAGGGTCTCTGTGAACAACTTCAATCCCCTGGAAGTATAACTCATTAGCCTTCCCATCACGATGAGTTAAAAAATGTTGGGCCAAGTTATGAATTGTTTTATCCCTGTCTAAATTTTGTCGGGCATTCTTAATCCCATTGATGTGTTCAAAAATTCAAACTTTCAAAGGTCTAATAGTTTTCCCTATATATAAAAGATTACATGGACAATTAATGATGTATATGACATATGTTGTCAAACAATTAATACAATGTCCTATGTCATAGATTTTACCAGTGTTGGCATCACATACTGTACAGTTTTATCCTTCTTTTAATTTTTAATTTTCTTACTATCATCCTTTTTTAGAGCACTTGGAGCCAGGCGGTTCTTAATATTATTTGCCTTCTTAAATGCTATTTTAGGAATAAGGGTTAAAATTTCGCACGCTCCCAATGAAGCGTGACCGTGCATCGATGACGCGCGGCACGCCGAGGGAAAAAAATGAGAAAACCGGCACGCCACGCGGTTTGCGGCTCTAGCCGTATTAGAATAAACTGTGTCGCCACTGTATGCTGTCAAACAAGTAATACAATGTCCTACTGTATGTCGTACAGTGTCACTCGCTTAATGCAGGGGAGAGCAAACTTTTTATGCCGAGCCTCCCTTTCCATCCATAAAATTTCTCGTGCCCCCCCTGCCTGATGTAATCAAATTCACAAGAAAAAAAAAAAACCTTTATTAAACGGTATACAATTGTAACCCATGTTCCCCCCACCCCCAGATGCAGATGTTTATCTAGGGTGTAGTGAGGGCCGGCTACATGTACTGGGGTGGTGCGTACCTGCTTGGAACAGGAGGGCCTGAGTCTCCCGCGTTGGTCTTGGGGACAACAGGGCCAGGCTTCTGGGGTAATCACCTTCATTCTTTAGCAACGGTGCAGCGCCTCCATTCTCTATAATCCCCAGGGATGTGGGGTAGGACCCTTATAGAGAAAGAACCCTGGTCCCAGGGTGAATGCTCCAGAACTCACACACAGTCTTATGTAAAACAGCAGCAGTGTCTTTATTGTCTTCTATCACTTTGAGGTGGTACACAGCAGTTCATGCACTTCAGCAGTTCCAATAAACAGTGCTCCCTATGTACAGGCGTCTCTCTCCTCTCCTCCCCTCCAGATGTATGCTTCCCAGCAGGATGGGCTGAATGGGGCCTCAATACCCCTGCCTCCACCCCACAGGGTAGGCCCTGGGAGTGAGGCTAGATATCCTTCTCCTCAGCCCCTAAATAGGGTGAGGGGCAGTGTTCCACCTCTATAGTCCTGTCCGCTCTACTCAGAGGGGCTCTGAGGTCTCTTCTACAAATATCACTCTCACGTTGAGCAGGGCCTCTCAGGTCAGGCATGCACTCTGCTGGGTCTTACTACACTTCAGACCAGCACTCTCCTCCGCTCCAGGACATCACTCCACATACTCTCTCCAGGCTCTCCACAGACTGCCAGTCCTGACACTCTGCTCTCCAGACTCTGCTCCAGCTCAGACTGACATCCTCACAGAACTGGGCATTCTGAACTGCCACCTCTTTCTCTCAGCTCTCACTCACAGAACCAACTGACGGAATCAACTGACTGAACCAACTGAACCAACCAACTGACCCAGACACACACAGGACAGCCCACTAAATATAGTCAGCCCTGCCCCTCATGATGTCAGCAGGACCTCCCCTCTGTCTAGGCCTGCACAGTCAGGGGGCCCCTCCTCTATCACTCCAGGCAGGGCTTGAAGGGGGGAAAACTCATGGTTACTACTAGCGCCTGCCCTTACCAGGGCTTACTCCAGTAGGAGAAGGAGAGGTAGCCCACTCTTACTTACAGGGGCTACACTCTCCCTCTGTTGGAATCCAATGGTCCCCACTTGGACCTACTTTTAGCAGCACCATCCTGCAGCGAACAAACCTGGGAACTTGAACACAAACATGTCAGTTATTATGCATAGACAATACCCAGTGAGGTGATATCTCCGGAACACAGTTACTCCCAACGGGGAGAACCCTAATAGTAATGCTTAGGATCAGGCTTCCGTATCCTTCTACCATTATGGTCAGTTATGGTCACGTGATATGACTGTACCGATCCAGACTCGGGCCGATATATTACATTGTGCATGTATATGCCCCGTCCTATACTCCAGATCCTGACCAACTCACTGATCCTGTCCTGATTATGGCAACCTGCCTTACCAAATTTCGTCCGCAAGTACTCTTGTACGGCTTCTCGGAGCCAACTATCCCAGTGCTCCTTGATC
The DNA here is from genome assembly GCA_036426205.1 of Ascaphus truei. Classification (NCBI taxonomy): domain Eukaryota; kingdom Metazoa; phylum Chordata; class Amphibia; order Anura; family Ascaphidae; genus Ascaphus; species Ascaphus truei. Next base: position 6,066 of record WSYH01016391.1, read on the forward strand.
TCTCGCATTATGGGTTCAGACACATAAGGGTATTCATAACCATGGGACTGTTTATACCTAGCCACTATGGCTCTGTCTGCTCGGCTCAACTTAGTCAAGGTCTTTCGACCCGCCCTGCTTGACAGCACCCAAAACTCCGGTTCTACAGAAGCAACATCGTCATATAATATACTCGGTCCCTTTGGCAGAATGATCTTTTGCTCTATCTCCCTGTACCGATGCTCTAGTTCATCTGCCAACTCCTGGGGAGTATAGGCACCTACCACCCACCAATAATTGACTATGTTATTTCTGATGAGGACAAACCTGGTGCAGGCCATACCTTCATGGCACCCGGTGAACAGGGGTGCCCACCACTTGTCACGGTGCTCGTACTCTGCTAAAGGGCTACCTGTATCTACCTCCGACTCCACTTGCGATGAGACACCTGACGTACCCGCCTCTGTAGAACGTGAGCAATCTATCATCCCTTTGGCGTTGATGTACCTTGTGGGATTCATCTTTTGAACCACTTCACTTACAGGCCCAGCCTCTGCTGTAGTGTGGGACCCTCGGCCCCTCCCTCTAAACGCAGGAGAAAAAGGCACAAGGTTAGGTATGTGAATTACATTATCATACGGTACCTCCCCATCAGACCCCTCATCGCTCAATTCCATATCCCGTACATCCCATGAATATTTGGGGTACTTGCTCAATTTATCCCCGCTAGGTCCCGGTGGTAATATTCGTGATGGGGCAGGGGCAGTGGCCGGGGCGATGGAGCTGGGGTTTGGGGCTGGGGCAATGTTCAAATCAGTGTCCAGCAAGCGGGTAATACCGTGACCAGTGGGCATCTTCTTGGTTGCTCTCTCTGCCGAGCCCCGTGATCCTCTGGGAGGACCTTGGCCTCTCAGAGTGGCCATTGCAGCTGCCATTGCTGCTCTCCGTGGGGAGAACAGCGCTCCCGGGCCTCTTTCCCAGTCGGACCCGGAAGTGATGTCATCGTCGGCGCCCGCGGAATCTCCATCCGCTCCGTGGTCACGCACCGGAAGTGCGTCGAGGACCGGAAGGGGCGGTGGTGGATCATCTGATCCGCGGATGGACAGATAGGCTGCATCCCTCTTCTTCTCGTCCTCTGCAGGTTCTGTCTTCGCCTGGCGGGAGTAAGGGGGTGGTGGAGTCTCCTTACCTCTCCGCCGCAGGCTGGTGGTCTTTGGTTCCTCCGGAGCTGTATCAGACGCCATCTCCGCCTCACTGGGAGCCACCACGGCCGTTGGACTTCTAAGGACCTCAGGCCGCACCAGCACTCGCCGTTGGAAGGTGTCCGGACTCGTCTGCTCCCTCTCTCTGGTAAGTGGATTGCCATCTTCGTTACAGCTGCACTTCATTCACTCCTCCCGTTCTACTTCGCTGAAAGCCTGACCTGTTTGGGATCTCAGCTGTGCCTCCAAATGTAACCCATTTCACGTCACGAAATTCAAGATGGCCGGCGTCACAAGGTATTTCAGCCAATCAGAGTGTGGAATTGGTTACCAAAATCTGATTGGCTGAAATACCATGTGACGCCGGCTTCGTGACGTCATCTTAAAGGCAAATGAAGCACAGCCATTTTGATTGGCTGGCATCATTCCCTTTAAGTGACGTCATGTGGAAAAATTTTTTTTAAAGTCGGAACATGGTTTGAACAGCCAATCAGGTGGCTGTTAACCATTTTGAGGCTAAATGTGATGTCACTAGCCATATTTAAGGCCGTGACGCCTCATTTGAGCCCAAGAAGCCGACGAGACAGCATCGGCTGGGATTTAACATGGGGTATTTTGGATTGACAGATGAAGAAAGAAGATAAAGAAGAACAAGAAATGGTTACAGATGAAGATAGAAGAAGGTGATTAAAGAAAGAAAAAAGAAGATTGGGGTACCTGAGCCGGATCTTCATGTCGGATGGCATCGGATGCTGTTGGAGGCCTTCAAGGTACGTGAGCTTCCTGATACCCCGGGAGTCGGAGGGCCACCGCTTCTAATGGTAAGTAATATATAGAATGTTTGTAAATGTCTTTTTTTACAGGTTTGTTCATTGGATGTGATAGTTGATTTTTTGGGGGAGGCACATTAACTGATAATATATTAATCTGTACCACTTTAGGATACAGATTAATACATTATTATGACAATATTTGGGGGGCATTTCTGGCTTGGTATTGCTGTTGGGTTTTTTTAATGTCAGATTGTTATGTGGATGCAATTGTTTGTATTTTTCCTGCTTAATGTACTGCTGCGGCCGAGTTTATTCGAGCATTTGCCCGTTCTCGGCCGCAGCAGTTACCTGGCGCGCGCCGGAGGGTGCCGGGCGCGCGCCGAAGCAGCGGAGGAGAGGCCCGCCGATCGCGGCTTCCCCCTCTCCTCTCCGGGTCCGCCGGGTCCCCCGGAACCCCCTGCCGCCGTCCCCCACATCGCGGGACACCAGGGCTCCATCGGGGAGCCCTGGACGCGCGTGCAGGGGGCGCAGGCACCCGATGACGCGTGACCGCGCATCGATGACGCGCGGCACGCCGAGGGGATGCCACTTGCAAGCCGGGAAATCTCCCGGCTTGCGGAACTGGCCACACTTCAATAAAGTGTGTCGCCAGTGTAATAAAATGTTTGCGATTGGTGTTCGTTTGTAGTTAATGTTGTATTATGTTGGCTAATGTGTTTTATGGTTCTTTCAGAGATTGTTTGAATTTATTTGTCTTTTAATGTTACATTCATTAATGTTGTTGTAATTCATTGGTGTGATTGGTTAGTGTTACTATTCATTTTGAGTTGGTTTAGGAATCAATTGGTTTCATTGGTTAATGGTTTAATTAAATAATTGTTGATGTTGTTACTGCTTGTATTGATTGGATTAGCTGGCTACTGTTGTTAATGACTTTATTTAGGTATGCTAATGCAGTGTTTAATAATGGGCAAATAATCTTTTATACATATCTGAATAATAGTTATTTTGCACATTATTGTACTGTATGTGTTAGAGGAGGAGGGCGGGAGGGGGGTCGTGTATTGATGTGTGTTAATTCTTTTTTAAATATACATTTTAATTATAGTGTAGATGTGCAGGGGGTCTCCGGAGCTGACCCGCATTGGTTTCAGGTTCGAGGACGCCCTAATTCAGGAGATACATGCCCCATTTTGTCTCAAAATTTTGGCGAGCTTTTGCTCGCAGGATGGATATTACCCTCCATTTTTCATCCGGGTATCATCCCCAAACTAATGGGCAAACCGAGAGAACAAACCAAACTCTGGAGCAATACCTCCGATGCTTCATCGCAGACAGCCAAGACAATTGGGTAGTTTTACTTCCGTGGGCAGAGTTCTCCCAAACCTTTAAAGAACAGCTCCATTGTTGAAATCCCCTTTTTTCATTAATTATGGTTTTCACCGGTCAGCTGCATCACCTCAGTTCTTCCGGGGTTCCGCGACCATGACCGAATAAGGATCTTCAGGAATTGGAAAAGGATCCAAGAGGCTTGAGAAACGCAACCCATAGACAAAAGGCAACAGAGCAGATCGTCACCGTCGTCAGGCATAAGTCTTCAAACCAGGGGGGATAAGGTCTGGCTCTCCTCCAAGAAAATAGACTGAAGACTCCAAGCCGAAAGTTGGCTCCAGGTTCTTGGGTCCATTCTCAGTAATAGAACGGATCAATCCTGTGGCATATCGTCTGGAACTTCCTCCATCATGAGGATACCCCGTGTTCCACGTGTCACTGCTGAAAACTGTGTCCCAGTGTCCAGGTTCCATAGGACAACCGATTGACCCTAAACCAGTCATAGTTCAGGGGCAGGAAGAGTTCGAAATTCAGTCTATTCTGGATTCCAGGAGGACGAGGGGTTCGGTACAATACCTGGTTCACTGGAAGGGCTTTGGTCCAGAGGAAAGGATCTGGGTACCCTAACATCAAATACATGCCCCCAGACTGCTGAGACTCTTTCACTCCAAATTTCCCCAAAAGCCATATTGGAGTCATCCTGAGCGCCTCCTTAAGGGGGGGTGGTACTGTAAGGTCCGGGGAACACTCTCTCTAAAGGGGTTCCTCCCGCGACTTTACTCAACCCCGTTCCAGCTCTGCCACCTCGCCGCCACGGGCGGGATCTTCCTTCCTCCGCTCCCTCGGCGGCTACAGACCTCGCGCATGCACGCGCACGGCCGAGAACCTTACGTCCTCCCTCAGGAGGAGGTTCCCGCCCCAGCTGAGGTCGGCACGCCTCTCCCGAATGGCGCACACGCCTGATGCGCAGCACGCTCACAAGCTGCACATCTAGCCGCAGCTGTGGTAAGTTTCCCCTACACATCCCTATCGCCCTGGGGCCGCTCCCTCATTACTCCCCCTCTCCCTATTGGTCCTTCCTCCTACTTATACCTGCTCAGCCATTCATTCTTTGGCTGGCATTAGCTGTGATGACATGTGTTCACCACGGTTGTGCCTGCTCAGTTCCTGTCTTTTGTCTCCTTAGTGATCCCTTGTGTAACGAACCGGCCTGGCTTGGATCCGCTCTGGACTTCTACCCTGATTTGTATCCTTACCTCCTGGACTCCCCGAACCCTTACTCGGCTTGCAGATTCTGACCTACCTCCGATCTGGACCCCAGGCTCTCGGTAACACCTATTCTTCTGGAACCTCCCTTCTCGTCTTGTCTGGCGAGTATCTTACTTTATCTATAATCCACGACGGTTCCAGACGCCTATTTTCCACTTTTCCAGGCATGTCCCCGTAGCGTGGGGTGCAGTTTGTTACCCATATACCTCAGTTTCGGTGGTCCCCTTGTCCGTGGTGAGCACAGCGTACTGCTGCGGCCAAAGTTTTATTCGAGATTTGCCCGTTCTGGCCGCAGCCAGTATCCTGGCATGCGACCGCAGGGTGACGGGGCGCGCGCGACCGAAGCAGCGGAAGACGCCCTACGACGGGGCGCTCTCCTACCGCTGCCGGGTCGCCCGGGTCCCCCGGAAAACCCTGCCGCCGTCCCGCGATCACCCCTCTGAGAGCCCTGGACGCGCGTGCAGGGGGCGCTGGCACCGATGATGCGTGACCGCCAGCGGTGATGCGCGGCACGCTGAGGGAGTGCGGCTCGCAAGCCGGGACATTTCCGGCTGCGGAATGAGCCGCACGCGAGAAAACGGGGGCGGCAAGGGGAACAGGCACACACACACACAGCCAGCACCACACCACCCGCACACACACACACACACACACACACATCACACACACACACACACCAACACACAACACACACACACACACACAACACAACACACACACACACACACACACACACACACACAACGACACACACACACACACACACACACACAGACAAACAACAACACACACACACCATCACACACAACACACACACACACACACACACACACACACACACACACACACACACACACCACCACACACACACACACACACACACACACACCACACACACACACACACACACACACACACACACAACACACACAGTGACAGACACACACCACACACACACACACACACACAGTGACAGACACACAACACACACACACACACACAATGACAGAGACAGACAGACACACACACACCATGACACACACCACACACACACACACACACTCACACTCCACACACACACACACACACACACACAACACACACACACACAGCAAGCACACACACACACACCAAACACACACACCACACACACACACACACACACACACACACACACACACCACACACACAGGGACAGACACACACACACACACACACCGACACACAATGACAGAGACAGACAGACACACACACAACCAATACACACACACACAACACATAACACACACACACACACACAAACACCACACATATCACAACACCAACACACACTGCAAACACCACGCACAAACAAACACATCACACACGCAAGCACACTCACACACAGGACAAAAACATAAAGCAAACACACAACAAGCACACAACAAGCCAAAGACAGACAACAACGCACAAGCACCACACAAACACACAACACAAGCACATACACACACGCAAGCACACACAAGAACGCACACAAGACACCACACACACACTACACACACACACACACACACACACCACACACACACACACACACACACACACACACACACACACACACACACACAGCTCTCACACACACACACACACACACACACACACAACACCGCAGCAAGACCACACACACATGACATCACCACCAACGCAACACACGACGCAAGCACCACACACACCACGCAACAAGCCACACACACACACGACCACACACCACACCCACACCCACAGCCAACACAACACACAGCAACACAACACAAACACACACACGACAATCACACACAACGACCAACACCACACACACACACACACACACACACTTAATCACCACACACAGAGACAACACACATACTCAATCACAGAGACTACACACACTCAATCACAACCAACACAGACACAACACACACAATCATAAGTCACACAATTTCACCTGGGGAGGAGGGGCGACATGCTCAATCATAAGTCACACAATTTCACCTGGGGAGGAGGGGCGACATGCTCCGATCCCCCAATCCCCCATGCTGCTGAAAACTGGTGTGAGAAACAGACAGGAAGAGAAGGACTTGTCTGTGTGCAGAGAGATGCCCCCTCTGCAAGACACAGAGCAGAGAAGCAGCCTCAGCACGGAGCTTCTTGCCGCCCATGCTCTGCTCTGCCCGCCCCAGGTTTCCCCACACGCCGCCCACGCCCCCCTTAATAATCTTGCGCCCCCCAAGGGGGCGTGCCCCCCAGTTTGTGCACCGCTGGCTTTGCCAAAGGTTGGGCAAATCCAGTGCAAAAAAACACAGCCTTTCTGTTTTATTATCATTATTTTCATTAAACAAATGGAATCCCCAAAAAAACTATGGGAGCTTTTCCTTGAATAAATCTGGAGCAATACATTTACAGAGGGATCCCTATAGTTCCATTCAGCTACAGGTAAAAACTAACATTG
>WSYH01016392.1:0-13085 GCA_036426205.1 Ascaphus truei
AAGCAGGGAGAGAGGAGAGAGAGAAGGGAGAGAGAGGTCTGACAGCTGCAGGAGGAGAGAGCTGCGAGATGCCGAGGACGTGGCAAATTTTATTAACGCAATCCGTTATACACGGTCTCATTCTGTGGACCCCGAGGAACGCGCTAGTATAATGGGTTTTCATGCTTGTTATAGTATGCTTCTCCATTGAACCTTGCTGGCAGTGAAAGGAATGGCTGTTAAAGGGTCTTCCAGCGCCCAGTATAGCCTTACAGAATAGCCCCACTTGTAAATATGGCCATTAAAGAAATTATGTGATAGAAATTGAACAATGCTGATGAGTAACGAGATCACAGCAGCTATCTGATTTAGCATTTTCCTTTCAGGTTCTGAAAACATAGTACAGTATTACATTTAGATTTCCCATCTTGAAAGTGGTGGACAAAATCCTTTTTAAACGCAATATTTACAATGTAAGATACATTGGCGCTGGGACTGGATGACAGCGTATCTCACTGCACCCCGATGAGCGTATCTCACCTGCACCCCGATACGAGCGTATCTCACTGCACCCCGATGCAGTGTATCTCACTGCACCCCGATTGCAGCGTATCTCACTGCACCCCGATGCAGGTATCTCACTGCACCCCGATGCCAGCGTATCTCACTGCACCCCGAGGCAGCGTATCATGCACCGCAGAGGCAGGTATCCACTGCACCCCGGCAGAGTATCTATGCACCCGATGCAGCGTATCTCACTGCACCCCGATGCAGCGTATCTCACTGCACCCCGATGCAGCGTATCTCACTGCACCCGATGCAAGCGTATCTCACTGCACCCGAGGCACGTATCTCACTGCACCCCGAGGCAAGCGTATCTCATGCACCCGATGCCAGCGTATCTCACTCCACCCCGATAACTTGAGTGTGATACCCATATGGCTCATTGAGATATGCCATTTATAGTCAGGTAGGGCCAATGAAAAGCTTAACGATTTGTCCTTTATTTAATGGAAATTGAACCTTAAAACTGAGTAAAACACCCCCCCCCCAAAGATCAACACCTATTTATAGGGAATAGATTAAGATGACACTAGGCCAACCCAAGGAATGGCTCGTACTCTACAACGGAGAAGAGCGCTATTCTTGAATCCGACGGAGGGGTGCGAGACGAGGCATTGAGCTACTGTGAGGGAACATAGAACAAAGGTAAGCAGAGGACATTGATGGAGAAAGTGGGATGTAGAGGACACGGTGGAAACTGACACCAGGGGATGTTGTCGCGGAACAGAGACGGGAACGGGCAGGAGTCTTGGCCAGGGCAATGGTGAAGATGTTTGCGCGAAGATAGAGTGGAGTAAGCGTAAGGGCAGAGAGAAAAGGAGCAAAGTCGCTCATGGGATAAGGTCCCGATGAGAGCCCCACGGTGAATATGCAGAGCAGTCAGGGCAGCTATGGAGGTGCCCCGGGAGATGGCGGGGCGGATTCGGCCGAATGAACGGGATCAGGACCATGATGTCTCGAACTAGCAGGAAAAAGGCATGTGAGTCATGGGCGTGCGCTTAGAATGGTGACAGCCCGCCCCCGGTACGGCGGGTCCCAGACGGCCGTCTCCGGCCTGACCCGGGCGAAGAGTAATCTCGCGCCATGCCCGCGAGACTACAGGGTGCGCACAGCTGATAGCGCGATGGACCGAGAGGAGCAATATGGACAATACGAGTGAGCCCAGAAGCAGCCGACGATGGGTAACCACCAAAGGCCGCTTGGCGAACGGCAGAGGAGAGGGAGGGGACAGTAAACACGCGGGCACACGCCGCACAGATGGGGGCAGGCCCGGAGAGCGGGGCGCGTCCGAGGGCCCCCGAGGGCTAGAGACAGGGCGTCCGAGAGCAGCGCCCCGAGGCTCCGCCGCCCGCGGTGGAACCTCGGCTAGGATGGGCCGCCGTGGCCGGATTAGAGCCCAGAGTTGCGCCTGTCTCCGAAGAGGGGGAGAGAACATATTTTTTGCGCCCCCACCTGACAGCAACAGAGACAGACGAAGAGGTCTAGAGTACCCGGCGAACTTCAATAGACGTTGTCAACAAGGGAGTCAGAAGGATGAGCTTAACGATGGACATTCGAATACGGCCGAGGTCCGTTGTGTGGAAGTCGTCTTCTGTGGTGAACGGGACCCCTGTGGACCAAACTAGCGGGGTGTGAAAGGGAGTGTCTTATAAACCCGTGTATAGGAGCAGCGGACGAAAACAGAATGTCCCACTTTCAACGACTCATGCGTGGAATTCTGGAAGTGCGCAGAGAATTCATACTGAGTACATTCGTCTAGGAGGCCCGGAGCGGCTAGAATGCAACGCATCTGTTGAACGAAACAATAACTATACCATAGTTGTAGCTGTCACCACATTTACTGCGTGGTGTGCTTTACCAATATACGTAATTGTTAGATTCTTTATCGACAGGTGGGATACGATCAGGAAAGTCTCCCATGTTGTGTGGTAATTAGGATCATTGTAAGATATTAGATGTAATATTTGATTGTAGTCCGCAGTGTTGTCTATTAATGAGATTTGTGGGCTTAATTCACAGCAAGGTATACACGCGAACTAGGATTGTAGGCGGTACACGATGCGACCTTTGTGGGTAACACGGATAGGCCTGTATGTACCGTTCGAGATAAGCAAATTGAATAGATAGATTTGCTAAATAACGAAACAGTGCGACGGATATAAGTTGGAGACGGGCAACTTGTGTAACGAAAAAAGTCGTAGGGTAGTGTACTGCTAACAGGATTTGGACCACAAAGGTTAAAGAACGAGATAAACGTTGTTCTCCAGAGCCAGTGGTGACAATGGTGAGTTTCACGTACACAAAGCTGGAAGGAGCTAGAAAGAAGGGCGTAATTAGGAATGGCTTAAATGTAACCACATGAGAAACGAGACGAGGCTGTGTTCTATAGAGCACGGTCGCCATATCAGTCTGGCAAGGTGTTCTAGGTCAGAGCACTAGTTGGAAGATACAGGAGATTCCAAAGAGACCAGTGTCTCAAGCAGCTTCGTGCTAATACTCTAAAGGATTGAACACTTCGTGAATATCTGATGTTGCCCTGATAGAAATGTTGTGTTAAATGATGGTTTCACGATCACGCTCAGTTTTTTTTAAAAAGATAAGACACACTTTTATAAATCGATTTAAGTACCGAATAATAGAACGCCTTCTGAATTTTCCTATTATACTAGATCTTGTGGTTTGTAAACGAACAAAAACAAATATTCAGTATAGAAAATATTCCCTACAAGTCACTTTAAAAGAACATAATGGTTGCCATATTTAGTGTATATTTAACACATAACACAAGCATTTGTATGTTCATTTTTTCTTGTTTTATCGGTGGCATAGCGAATATAACTGTTAACATATACACAGAAAATGCCTCCTGGTAAGGTAAACACACCAATACATTTAATGGTATAGATACTAATGTATGACATCAGTCCAGTAAAGTATATATAATGTATAATAGCGAGTCCAGCAAAAATGGCAAGGGTATTTGAGATAGTATAAAGTATATAGGACCGAAGGATGGATGAGTAGGAATAAAACTGAGTACAGATAGTTATGGAAGAGTAAGCTTGTGTGTCAGAGGAGCTGAATAATAGTGTTAAATGAATAGCAATTTGAGTACTTATGATATGAGCTGAATGCCTGGGCGCGAGCGCCACAGATAAGGATGATGCCAACACGGTATGAGAGGCGGTGCCAGGAGCAATCGAACGGAGGAGGGGTTATGGAGTAGGTGATCACGTATGAGTGGGGGAAGAACGGGATGGGGGGAAGCCGAAGCCGAATGTTAAGGGCGTGCGGCGCGGAACGGTAGGTCGCCGACAGCTAGGGACCCTGGGCAGGCGGGGAGGAGACGGGTGAAGAACAAAGTAGGGAAGGTAACAGCAGAAGGGTTAGTGCATGCTGGCGGCAGAAGAAAAGGGCAGGTATGTAGCACTGATAGGAGGAGGTGATGTGAGCAGAAGACACAAATGCCGCGGAGAGGTGGAGACGGGAGGAGGGGGGGGAAGTGAACGAGCCTAGGAATGCGTGGCTAGAGTGGTGGAGGAGGGCGTGTGTGGGGGGTGGAATGGGGAAATGATGGGATGGAAGGTGCAGGAGCCAAATAGAAAAGAGCAGCGGGGAGAAGAGGGGATAGGGTTAAAAAGGGCGAAAAGTACGGCATGAAAGATAGCAAAAGAAAATGGTGTAGAGGAGAAGGTAAGAACAGCGGAGTGGGGGGGACGGTGACGCCCAACCACAGTGTGGTGACGAAGAGTAGGGGGAAAAGGCTGAGGTGGAGTGTGCTGCTGATGAGTATGATGGGATGAGGGGGAGGAGTTATGGAGTACAGCAGGCGGACTCAGGGAGGAGGATGGGTGGGGGGGATTGGGAGGCCGAGAAGCCACGTAGTTGTCTAGGGGGAGCATGGAGGTCCGAATGGAGAACCTTCAGATGCAGATTACTCGAGTGGGGTAGGAGATGTGTGCATAATGGGAGTTGTTAATAATCAAGGTGGTGCATGGAGGAGTGAACAGGGTGATGATTGGAGCAGGCGTCATAAAACACGTTGTACATAGGCGTGTGACTATTACATGTGTATGTGTGAGAATTGTGGTGGTAATGATAAACAGATGTGGCTAAATGGTGTGTGTAGGTAAGTATACGTTGTGTGCTGGGAGATATACCATGTGTGTGGGTATGTGATAGAGGTAAACAAGTAATAGGTGGGGAAATGTATAGCAAACGGATATAAGAGAGGAGTGGTGTGTGTGTATGACACGTGAGTGTGTGGTCTGTGGGGATAGTAAACACGCAGTGTGTTGTGTGTGTAATACAGTGTTTGTGTAGTGAATATAAGGTATGCGGTGCATGTGGATACACGGGTGTGTGTGATAACACGTGTGTGTGTGTCAGAGTGATACACCGGGATTGTGTGTATAAAGGTGTGGTGTGATGCGATTACCGGTGGTTGGGTGTGTAATACATTGTGGTTATGCTATTTATATGGTGTGGAATGCGGTGTGTGATGAATACGACATGTGGTGGTTAGAACGTGCAGATATACGCCACATGGTTTGTGTGTCGTGTAGATGACAACATGTGTGTGGGTTGGTAACATTGTATGTGTGTGTGTGTATAAGAGTGCGTGGGTGGTACAATAGTTTGTGTGGTGTATAATCACAGTGTGTGTAGTCTAAACACATGTTGATCGAATATGGGTGTTGATGTATACGTGATGTGGGATGTGTGAGGTGGGGGTTATACGTGTGGGTGGAGAATGTTGTGGGTATACCTGGGGATAGTGTGGTGGTGATACATGTGGGTATGTGCGGGTAACAGGTAGTGGTGGTATGACATAGTGGGGTGTGGTTATACCGTGGTGTGCTGATATCACATCCATGTGGCTGTGGGGGTATACTTGGGGTATGTATGATGCATCATGTCGGGCTAACAGTGGGCTGTATAGCACATTGTGTATCACGTGTATACAAGGTTTGTGGGGTGGTTATACATGGTTGTGATGTGGGTGTGATGCTCTATGGGTGGTGGATTATTCGTGTGTGTGATACAGTTGGTGTGTGTAAAAAACACCATGTTTGGTGTGCTACTACACATGGTGTGTGTATACAATGCTGTGTGTGTGTGTGTTGGTATTACGGGTGTGTGTGTCTAACATGAGGTGTGTGAATGTGTAGATGACATGTGTGTAGGTGTTACACGTGTGTGTGTATACACGTGTGTGTGATACACATGTGTGGTATACACATGGGTGGCGTGTCACATGTGTGTGTGTGTGTAACATCGATGTGGGTGATAGGTACCACAGTGAATGTGCTGGGTGACACATGTGACGAATTGTGTGTTGTAAGAATGGACGATGTGTGTACCACGCTGTAGTTGCAATTACACGTGTGTGTGCTTACACGTGTGTGTGTGTGGAAATTAGCAATAGATGGAAATGTGTGTGTATAAAAAATGTGTGTGTGGTATAAACAAACATAGTTGGTGTGTGGTGTGGTGATTACAATGTGTAACTTGTGTAGTCTAATACATGTGGGCGGCCGAGGAGTGTATAACAATGTGATGGTGAATGGAATGTATACATTGTGTGTGCGTGTGTGTGTTGTGATACATGTGTGTATGCTATACATGTGTGGTATACAGTGTGTCGAGTGTTATACGTTGTGGCGTATGTGTATGTGGATGTGTGTATGTCTCATGGGTTTGCTGTGTGATAGTCTCCATGTGGGTGTATGTCTGGCAATGTGTGTGTGTACGTTGTACATGGTAGTGAAGTATACGTGTAATGGTGTGTGTGACGTGTATAGGGTACATGATTGGTGTGTGTGTACGTGTGTGTATAGTGTAAGTGTGTGACTGTGTGTCTACGTGTACGTGTGGTGTGTCTACGGGCGGGTTTGGTAACGTGTGTCTGAATGTGTGTGGTGTCGTGTACATTGTGGGTGTGTTACAAATGTTTGAGATGTGTTGTATAACAACGTTGTGTATAGTGTGTGTGGTGTGTCTAGACGTGTGTGTGTGTCTGTGTGTATAATGTGTGTGTGTCGTGCATACAGTGTATGTGTGTTGTGTGTATAAATGTGTTATTTTGGTTATACAATGTGCCTGTGTGTATATACCGGGTGGTATAGGGAAGGGGGGGAGGTGGTGGGAAGGGGGGGGGATGGAGTGGAGAAAGGAGGGGGGGGGGGCGGATCGGTGTTGGGAAGGAGGTGGTGGGAAGGGGGGGTGGAGGGGGAAGGGGGGGGTGTGGGGGGGGGGAGGTGGTGGGAAGGGGGGTGGGGGGGAGGTGGTGGGAAGGAGGGGGGAGGTGGTGGGGAGTGGAAGGAGGGTTGGTGGGAGGTGGACGGGGGTTGGGAAGGGGGGTTGGGGGAGGTGGGAAGGGGGTGGGAGGTTTGGTGGGAGGTGGTAAGGGGGGAGTGAAGGGAAGGTGAAGGGGGTGAAAGCCGTGGCGGCGTGGAGAGCGGTAGTGAGAGGGGTGTGTGGGGGGGGGGGGGTAGATAGGGGGCTGAGGGAGGGAGGGAGGAGGAAGGGGGTGGGTGCGAGGGGAGGAAAGGTGCGGGATGGAGGTGGAGGCGGAGGTGAGAGGGGGGGGGGGGGTGGAGAGGGAGGGGAGACGGAGGGAGGGTGGAGAGGGGAGGTGAAGGGGGGTGGAGGGAGGTCGAAGGGGGGGTGGAGGGAGGTGAAGGGGGGGTGGGGGGAGTAAGGGGGAGGGGTGACAGGGGGGTTGTGGGAGGGGGGATGAAGGGGAGGTGGGGGGTGGAAGGGGAAGGATGGGGGGGGGGGTGTGAAAGGGGAAAACGGGGGGGGGGGAAATGGTGGGGAAGGGTTGGGGGGGGTGGTATTGGGGGGGGGGGGTGAAGGGGAGGTGGGGGGGGGGGTGAAGGGAGGGTGGGGGGGGGGGGAAGGGGGAGGTGGGGGGGGGGTGAAGGGAGGTGGGGTAGGGGGGGTTGTGATGGGGAGTGTGAGGGGGCGGGGTGAATGAAGGGGAGGTGGGGGGGGGGTGAAGGGCGAGGTGGGGAGGGTGTGAAGGGGGAGGTGGGGGGAGGGTGGGAGGGGAGGTGAAGGGGAGGGGTGGAGGGAGGTAGGAGGGAAGGGAAGGGATAGTGAGGGAGGTCAGAGGTGAAGGGGGGGTGAGGCGAGAGGTGAAGGGGGGTGGCCGGGAACGGTGAGGGAGAGGTGAAGGGGGGGAGGGAGGTGAAGGGGAGGTGAGGAGGAGGTGAAGGCCGCTCCCCTCACCGTCCGACACAGACGCTCACCACCAGTCCAGGCAGCTACCCTCACCGTCACGTCCGCACTACACAAGTGGCATCGAGTGCGGGAGGACAGCTTGTTGTGGCCGCTCCCACGCTGTGCTGTTACCGGCGCTCGCTCGCCTCCGCCCCCGGACTGTAGCGGAGCCGGAGGGGGTGGGGGTGGATGGGGAGGTGATTTTGAAGGGGGGTGAGGGGATGGGTGAAGGTCCGCTCACTCACCGTCGGTCCGCTCCACGTGGAACTGAGGCGGGATCGACGAAGTGGAACGCAGCGTGTTGTGGGAACGCTCCCCGCTGTGTCCGGGCACTCGCTCCTCCGCTGACGCTGCGGCGCGGGGGGGGGGGTGTTGGGGTTTGAAAGTGCGCGAGGACACGGGAGGGAGGAGGGTGGCGCGCGTGGTTTGGAGGCGCATTATACGGCGAGGAAGAGGGGAGGGCTCCGTGCGGGAGGTGAGGCCCCACCCCCCCTGGGTGATACATGATGCTAATGTACAACCCCCCCCTCTACTGAAGTGTGGTGGGTGTGTACCTGTGTGATGGTGTTCCCTGTGTCCTGTGTGTGTGTGTGTGATGGTGTGTGTTGTGTGTGTGTGTGTGTGTGATGGTCCTGTGGTGTGTGGGTGTCCGTGTGTGTCTTTGGGCCGTTCACTCGCATCAAGGCCATGAGAGGTGGTGTTGCGGGGCGGCCCGAAGGACAATGAGATTTCCGCCTAGGGACGCACGGACACAGCAGGGCTAGAGTGCCAACCAGTGCTTTCATTAATATAGTATAAAGATAAGATTATCGTAGAATATGTATTATCAGGGAGCAGTGTCAGGGGGGATATATATATATAGGTAGAAGTTACTATATATATGTAGAGAATAGATATATATATAGTTATTATTATATAGATGAATATACATAATTATAATCTATATATATATTATATATATAATATATATATATATATACAATACAAAACTGTATGACTCATTCTGCATGTCTTAGGCAGGTCTGCAAACCCCGCCTTCCCGCCCCTGCAGACCTGACCAAGACAGCGAATGAGCATACAGTTATATTTGACATATTGCTTTCCCCGTGGCGGGTTTTTGTACTTTTTTTACTCCACACATAACTTAACTCAGTATTATGGTATATATATATTCTATCAGAGATAGTATATCATAATATATATATATATATATATATATATTATATATCTATATAATAAGTAGTAATCAGTCTGTGTTGTATGTATAACGTCAAGTATTACAGTATATATTATGTATAATCAGGACAGTATTCCTGCAGCTCAATAGCAGCTAATATCATTCTCCAACAGTTTTCTGTTTCAGGAAATATTTCATATATAATCATTTTTCACAGCATTATTAACCCCATTAATAAGGGTGGGGAACCCAGAGGATCCCGGTTAGCGGGATAGTACCAGATTTGTAGCAAGTGTGCCGCTTTTGACTGCAGCTGCAGAGAAAGGGGCGTGGCAAGTGTTGGCAGGGTGCGGGTCAGTATTAACAAGGCGAGGACAGTATCATCAGGGGCAGGATCTGCAGGGAGCGGGCCAGTATTGGCAGGGGGCAGGCCAGTATTGGCAGGAGGCGGGGCCAGTATTGGCAGGGGCAGGCCAGTATAGGCAGGGGGGCGGGGCAGTATTGGCAGAGGCGGGCCAGTATAGGAAGGGGGCGGGACAGTATCGCAGGGGGCGGGCCAGTGATCGGCGGTGGGGGCCAGATCGGGAAGGGGGAGGGCCAGTTCGGAAGGGGCGGGCAGTATAGGCAGGAGTGTGGACCGGAGGCAGGTGCAGGCCCGGGGAGGAGCAGCGCGCCCCAGCGATTGACTAAACGTCTTCTATGACTTCCGGTGTCTGCCGCTGCTACAGTGCAGCTCTTCGCCGGCCGTCCTTCCCAGCTGCACTTCTCAGCTCACATGGTCCTCAGTCTTCTTCTTCCTCCGCTGACGGCTCCCCTGTTCTGCTCCTGCCACTCTCCTTCCTCTTCTCCCGCCGCCCCGGAGGAGGAACCCGGCACCATGTCCCAGCGCCCTGTGCCGGGATTACGGGTACTAGAATTATGACCTGGTATGCTGGGTACCGGGTGCATCAGTAGTAAATAGTATATATGATAAACCAAGTTAAAACCGCTGAAAAGGAGTTAAAAGGCAGTGTTCCCTACATGGGCCCAGAACCACAAAGGTCCGATAAATCAGTAACGGACGTTAATTTCCCTCAGGTTAACGCATATCCACAAAGCTAATTAATTGTATGCAAAAAAAACAGCCGTTCGTGATCTCATTAGCGGACTAATGGCATGTTAAATTAGCTTCAAATACCACTCGCGTTAAGTACCTCTTAGGCTGCGTCCACGCTGCCGCTGAGTGCGCTTGGGGTGCTCACTTCATTTAAAAGCAATCTGTACGGTCACGCTCACGCGGCGCACTTGGGGAGACAGATATACCCTGGCTCCTACTCAATCATATACCTCGAATCCTACTCTCAATACCTTGAATCCTACTCACTCATATACCTCGCATCTACGCCATCATTACCTCGCATCCTACTCCTCATGGACCTCGCATCCTACTCCATCATACACTCGGCATCCTATCCATAAGTACCTCGCATCTACTACACATTATTTTACCTAGCATCCTTACTCCATCATATACCTCGCATCCTACTCATCAGATACCTAGCCATACGAACTCCATCTATACTCACATCCTACTCCATTCATATTACTGCGAATCTACTCATATCACCTCGCATCCTACTCCATCATATACCTCGCATCCTACTCCATCATATACCTCGCATCCTAATGCATCCTACACTCGCATCCCTACTCCATCATATACCTGAATCTTATCATCTAACCAAGCTCCTAATCCATCATTCACCTCTCATCCTACGCCATCATTAACTCGCATCCTACCTCCATCATTCAACCTCGCCTCCTGACTCCATCCATATACCTCGCATCCTACTCCATCATATACCTCGCATTCCTATCAATCATTCACCTCGAACTAATCATCTATAACCTCGCATCCTTTACTCATCATATTCCTCGTATCCTACTAAATTAAATATCGAAATCCTACTCCGCAAATACACGGCGCATCTGGGAGACCCATCATATACCTTGCATCCTACTCCATCATATACCTCGCATCCTAATCCATCATATACCTTGCATCCTACTCCATCATATACTCGCATCTACTCCATCATATACCTCGCATCCTACATCTATACCTGCATCCTAATCTCATATAACTCGCATCAACTCCATTCATATACCTCGCATCCTACTCCATCATTACCTCGCATTCCTATATCTACACCCCATCTATCCTCCCATTACTCCAATTACCTGACCTACTCTATATACCTCGCATCCTACTCCATCATATACCTCGCACTACCTTTACCGTCTTATCTACCCAGTTATATCCACTACCTCGCATCTAACATCATATACTCGCATCCTACTCCCATCATATACCTGCATCCTACTCCATTAATACTACCCGCATCAGTACTCCCTATATACTCGCATACTCCACAATAACCGAACTCCATCATTCACTCGTCATGCCTACTCCATCATATACTCGCATCCACTCTCATCATTCACCTAGCATCCTACTCCATCATTTATACCTCGCACATCTACTCCAATCATAGACCTCGCATCAACTCATCTCACTCCACTGCCCATTTTCTTGATTTCCTAAACATCCTCGCATCCTACCCTAATCATACCTCGCAATCTACTCCAGTCATTACATCGTATCCTACTCCATCATATACCTCGCATCCTACTATCCATCATACACCTCGATCCTACTCCATCATATACCTCGCATCCTACTCCATCATATACCTTGCAGCCTACTCCAATCAATACTGCCTATCCATCACCTCGCCATATCATCATACTCGCATCCTACTCATCATATCTTGCATCCTATATCCATCAATATAGACCTTGCATCCTACTCCATCAATACCTCGCATCCTACTCCATTCACCGCATCCTACTCCATCATTAAACCTCGCATCCTACCCATCATTATACCCGCATCCTACTCATCACTATACCTCGCATCTCCATACTCCATCATATATACTCGCATCCTACTCCATCATAACCCCGCAGTTCCTACTCCATCATGATACCTCCATGCATCCTACTCCATAATTACCTCGCATCCTACTCCATCATATACCTGCACGATCCTACTCCATCATATACCTAGCAGTCCTACTTCCATTCATACCCCGCATACTACTCCATCATATCCTACGCATCCTACTCCATCATATACCTCGCATTCCTACTCCATCATATACCTCGCATCCTACTCCATCATTCACCTCGCATCCTAATCCATCATACACTCGCATCCTACTCCCATCATATAACCGTCATCCTCTCCATCATATCACCTCGCAATCTTCATCTCCATCATACCTCGCATCTACTCCATCTTACCCTAGCATCTACTCCATCATATACCTTGCACCCTACTCCATCATATACCTCGCATCCTACTCCATCATATACCTCGCATCCTACCATCATATACCTCGCATCGAGCTCCATCATTATACCTGCATCCACCTATCCCATCATATAACCTCGCATCCTACTCCATCATACACCTCGCATCCTACTCCATCAATAACTTACATCTACTCAATTCCTACATACCATTAGAATCCTACTCCATTCATATACCTATCCTACTCCCTATACCACCTCGCATCCTACTCCATCATACACCTCGCATCCTACTCCATCATATACCTCGCATCCTACTCCATCATATACCTCGCATCCTACTCCATCATATACCTCGCACTACTCCATCATTCACCTCGCATCACATCATCATATACCTCGCATCCTACTCCATCATATACCTCGCATCCTACTCCATCATATACTCGCAATTCCTACTGCATCATATACCTCGCATCTAATCCATATCATATACCTCGCATCCTACTCCATCATATACCTCGCATCCTACTCCATATATACCTCGCATCCTACTCCATCATATCGCATCCTACTCCATCATAACCTCGATCCTACTCCATCATATACTCGCATCCTACTCCATCATATACCTCTTAGCATGCCTACTCCAATCATATACCTCGCATCTCTCCATCATATACCTCCGCATCCTACTCCATCATATATCCTCGCATCCTACTCAATCATTACCGTCGAATCTACTCCATCATATACTCGCATCCTACTCCATCATACACCTCGC
>WSYH01016393.1:0-13084 GCA_036426205.1 Ascaphus truei
TAAAAACAACCCCTTGAACCTACAAGCCGGCTCACCCCTATTAAATATAAAACCACACAGCAAGCATAGATAACACATGTACCAAATTGGCCTAATACATGCTGATGTCACAAGACATATATTATATACATACACCGTAATGCAGTTGGTATAATCAAGGCAAACCAGGCACAGTACCAAAAAGAGACATGTTAGTATGGGATCAACAATGGTTAACAGTTCACATCAGTTACCATAGTCCATGAGACCATCCATGCCAAACTGTGATAGTAAAATGTCAAAGGTAAAGATTTCCAATTGAGGGGTCCATCCGCAGGGGAGTCAGGGAAAAACAAAACGGCTATTGGTAACTGATGTGAAATGTTAACCATTGTTGATCCATACTAACAGTCTCTTTTTGGTACTGTGCCTGGTTTGCCTTGATTATACCAACTGCATTACGGTGTATGTATATAATATAGTATTTGGCATCAGCATGTATTAGGCAATTGGTGCATGTGTTACCTATGCTTGCTGTGTGGTTTTATATTTAATAGGGGTGAGGCCGGCTTGTAGGTTCAAGGGATTTGTTAACCCCTTGTTCTACATATATTTTGGCTTATAGTCTTTTTCCCCCCTTGCCTTGGGTATTAGGGGTCCATCAGTATCTTCATAGGGGATTTCCCCTGTCTGATACATATTCTATCACAGGATGTCAGGGTTTGTTTTAATATTTTTTGTATTTTATGTTTGATTATTTGTGCTGTTAAATAATCATAATTTTCTTTGATATTTGTTCTGAGTATACTGAGTGCTGAGTTGGGACGCTTTCTTTTTTCCATTGTTTTATATATATATATATATATACATAATATATATATATATACAGTAGATAGATAGAAAACAAAATGGGGCAGCCGGCACTCCCCAATACCATAAATAGTTGGGTGCATGTCCTATACCAATAGTAAGAGAAAAGTAATCCACTCCAGCAGGAGCAGACACAAGACAGTACTCAAAGGTAAGTAAGAAAACTTGTATTAAAAAATAAACAGCACAAACATGACCAACATTTCGGTTCCGTGGGACCTTCTCAGGGTGGTGCTTGAGACTAATGGCCAGTGGATCCCTTAAATACCCCCATATCCCCACCACAATGACTCAACCAGAGTAGCTGATTGGCCGTGCATACAAGTCCCATGATCAGACCCAAAGTCGTGATGTCACACTATGCTGTCATCAACACAGCCACATGATCCACAGGGATCAGAGTTGTGTATGCAGTACCATCAGGTCAACCCTGAGTTGTGTTTGCAGTACCATCAGGCTGCCACTGCGAGGGAAAAGAGTGTCCTCCGTAACCATGGTGCCGTGCTGCGGAGACCGTGACCACTCGTGAGGAAGGCTTAGTTGCGAAACGCTTAGTGGCTAATTTTAATTTTTGCTGCTGTTGATCCTGCCTGCCTTTGCCTTATTTTGGACAACTATCAAGTCCTATATCTTTGGACTTTCTCAGTGGACTGTGCTGTGCTGATCTATGTATGCAGTATCTTTACATAAGGAGCTGAGTATCTTGGGTTATTTTATTCCCTCCCTGTTTTGTTTCCCATCTGCTTAATATATGATTTGGGTCACTAAATATACATACTTATATGTCTCCTTTGCCCTAGCATCACCTGAGTTGCAATAGGTTTATACTTTGTTAGTGACATTTTTTACGCTATTAGCATAACACTTACGTTATTTTTTGTGTATTCTTTTTAGCTTATATATGTAGACCGTGATGTCTTTAGTCTCTTATACAGTGGTGACCGGCCGGTCTATATTGCTTTGTTGCGGGAACTTTTGTTCCCACAGAAAGCCAGTTTCTTAAGGGCATCATATTTTTATTTTTTTTGGGTCTATATTTTGTGTTGCATTCTATGCTTTTTGTTCTTGCTTTTCCTGTCCATTGGTTTTCTTTCTATTCGTTAGTCAGGAGGTTCTCCAGTTAGTTGTTTGTATGTCTGTATTTTTTTCAATTTAATTAAAGTACCCCTTTTATTCTT
This sequence comes from Ascaphus truei, assembly GCA_036426205.1. Lineage (NCBI taxonomy): Eukaryota > Metazoa > Chordata > Amphibia > Anura > Ascaphidae > Ascaphus > Ascaphus truei. The sequence continues at coordinate 2,028 of WSYH01016393.1, forward strand.
TGCAAACATTTGTTGAGTGCTACTTTAGAGGTTTTCTTTTTGTGTTTCCATATTCATTCTTTCCTCTAGCACCACTACAGCTTATACCTCTGCTATAACTATTTCAGATATATTTTTCTGATTTAGGTAGGTTTTGACTCTGCTCTATATTGGTAGTGATGCGAATTCGCTTCTTTGTGTATACTATAAATATATATAATATATTACAAATGGTATACATGTTTGCAAAATGTTGAAATATTATCATTTTCAAGTTTTTAAATGTATCAAAAAAGACATTACCTATACATTATGCTTGTATCTCTTATGATTCTAAAAAAAAATCTTCACTGGCCCCTTATTTTGAGAACGAGTTGAGAGCCATGCACTATACTAATGTCAAAGGCATGGGAATTAAATGGAATAATATATGTCTATTAACAGCCACCCAAGGGGCTTTATGCAGTTATTTGTGGATTGCAGTTGCAGTACTACCCTACCATAGCAGAATCAAAAACTATAGCTGTGGGTTGCAGTATTGTACTTTTGCATAGCGCTGTGTTTTGTAAACACGGAATAGATATTTACTGTATGAGAAATAAATTTCATGTTTATACTATATCTACAGTGTGTGTGTGGTGTGTGTGTATATATATTACAGTGTTCGACAAACCTATACATTTGCTCGCCCCGGGCGAGTGGATTTAACCTCGGGGGTAATATTGGCCAAGCAGTACACGTTTGGTACTAGGTGGTGAGTAGAATTTTTTTGTGTGGCGAGTAGATTTTTTGGTGATTTGTCAACCACTGTATATATGTGTATATATATATATATATATATATATATATATATATATTATAATATTATATATATATATATATATATATTATGTATATATATATGTAGAGGTATCAGTTCCGTGTTAGCCGAGCTTCATAATCGCCGGAAGAAGAGATAGTGTATCTCGAAAGCTCGCACAAATAAAAAGCATTTCGTTAGCCACAGAACGTATTCATCTATTTATTTAATAGTAAGTTATCCCTGTTCAGAAATGTGCCTCTAATCCAGCAGTGTGGTGGTTAACAGCTGGTAGTCAATTACAACACCACCTGCCTGATTAGCTTCTTAGAAAAGCCTGTCTTTTGAGACAGGAAGGGAGAGATTGTTCTGAGTCTCACAAGTTGTGAGATTGACCAGGGGACAGATGTCTTGAGCCGGCCGAAGAAACAGCAGAGTGCTTGCAAGACACAGGGGAAAGCCCCTCAAACCTGAATGCTGACAAAACTGAGGAAAAAGGCCGACAACCCAGAACAGAGAAGACTTTCCCTCCACTACAGAAACAGATAAGACTTAACTTTATAGACTTTTGGCATACTGCTCATACAAGATATATGTTTGGGGCTGGGAGACATGCTTATATCTAAAGGGAGTTGTGGACTGCATAGGTTCCACTAGAAATACTCCCAAGTGAATAGAAGCTTTTGTTTGACCCTTGTTTGGATGATTTTCTGATGTTAAGGAAACAGCGCAATTAAAGCCTTATTTAATTTCCCCTTATCAAGTCTCCCTTGATACTCTGGCACGTCCTCCTACAATATATACATTATATATGTAGTATATATATATCATATTGTAGGAGACGTGCGCAGAGTATGCAAGGAGACTTGATAGGTGAAATTAAATAAGGCTTTAATTGCGCCTGTTTCCTTAACATCAGAAAATCATCCAAACAAGGGGTCAAACAAACGCTTCTATCACTGGGAGTATTTCTAGTGAAACCTATGCAGTCCACAACTCCCTTTAGATAAGCATGTCTCCCAGCCCCAAACATATATTTGATATGAGCAGATATGCCAAAGTCTTATAAGTAAAGTCTATATCTGTTTCTTGTAGTAGATGGATGGGAAGTCTTCTCTGTCTCTGGGTTGCTGCTTTTTCCTCAGGTTTTGTCAGCATTCAGGTTAGAGGGTGCTTTCCCCTGTGTCTTGCAAGCAGCTCTGTGTTTCTTTCTGCCGGCTCAAGAACATCTGTCCCCATGTCAATCTCAACTTGTTGAGACTCAGGAACATCTCCCTTCCGTCTCAAAAGACAGGCTTTTTAAGAGATACATCAGGCAGGTGGTGTTGGATAATTGACTACCAGCTGTTATATATAGAACAATCCGTTCAGACAGAAAGGATACCAACCAAAGACCATTGCCAACAACTATTCATCTGAACTAAAAGCCCCACGAGAACACCTGCTCAGATACAGAAAGAAAGAACCTAACCACACGCATAACATAGTGCCACATACAACACCCACCCTAGAGGGTATACGAAAAATAATCAATGATCTGCAACCCATGCTGGAGGGGATGCAAATTAAAGAAATTTCCCAAACCTCCCATTCTTGCATTCCGCAACCACCAAACCTCAAACAGAAAATAGTCAGCAAAAAAATTCACAACGAACTTAAAGACACTATAATGGCACAAAATGTGCAACAACAACGCTGCCAACTCTTCAAACCTATTATGCCAAGTTTCCCACAGCCAGTCACAAACTATGGAACACTAATGTAAAGGATCATACTGCGCACATCCAGGAATATAGTGTACTGTATATGTTTCAGTGCAACAATGTGAACGACGGTTGCAAGAACATTGGGGAAACCAGCCCAAAACTACAAGGCAGAATGAATATGCACAGACACCATACTCATCACGAGAAGGAAATAACTGCTCACCAGTGGGACATAATTTCTCACAGCCAGATCATCCATAAATGATTTAAAAATCAAATCCTCAATGGAATGTTTAAACGCACCCAAGAACGGAAAACATTTTGAACTCAGATGATAAGACTCTTGCACCAAACACCAAAGGACTTAATCGGACATGGGTTTTCTCACACCTATCAAAATTGTTTGTAATTATCCTGGCTTGACCTTCTATTCTTATCAACCCTTTCTCTCCCCCCTCCCTGCCCCCACACACGCAATCCCTCCCCATCCACACCCTTTCCCTTGTCACCCTCCCCTGGTTCAAAACACCCTACCTTATCTACAGTACGTATGTTTTTTTTTGTTTTTTCTCTCTACACTGTTTTAGCCATAGATTTCTGTATATAGTCAGTATCAGTATTGTGACCTGAAGAAGAGAGGAGAACTCTCGAAAGCTTGTCCTATGACAAAAATTTAGTCCAATAAAAAAGGTGTCACTATATTGAAGAAACTAATTTATTCTGCACTATCGCAACGGACTAACGGCTTATTATTATATTTTAGAATTATATGATATATAATCTATATATATAATAAAAGATGACCGTGGTTAGTGAGGAGGAAAACAATTCTTCCGGTGAATAATAAAATAATAAAAAGCCTATCCCCGTTAAGGAGCTAACTAAACCAGGTTAAGCCTATTCTACCCGGCTGGTTAGCTAAGCTAGACCAGACCAACCAATATTTGTAATACCACTTGGCTCCTTATTGGGAGCTTTATTACATTGGCCAGCATAAGTCTGTGGGCTATGGTCGGGTCCTGTCGCTCTCTCTGTCTTCTTCAGTGTCTGAGAAGCTGCTGCCAGAGCATTTTCATCTTCCTCTTTTAATGGCAGGTGAGCTTACAATAGGATCACCTGGAGCTTTAATCAATAGCTGGGTTAACTCCTCGTATACTGGAAAGCAGGCATACTGCCACCTCCTACTAATATCACCTCCTCAGATTAACATTACAAGGTGAGCAGCCCCATGCACCGAGACTGTGTTCCCTCGAAAGTGCATCCGCATTTACATGCATGTATGCCTGGCCGATGCTGTTTAAATTGAAGGGTTGGAATGACAGAAAACCAGCGGAACCCTAGAAGTTCAGAACAAAGGTTCTGTCTGTGGGCCCTCTGTGCCTGCTTCTAAATGTTGGTCTGACTATGGGAATAACACGAGCAATGCGGTGTGTTTTAGCCTTACTAACTTGGATGACTTTCTTCCCCTGGAAACAGCTTGTTGCTCTACTCTTCTCTGAGGCTATAAGAATCCCTCTTGGGCGTCTCCCATACAGATGTTAAAACGGGAGGGAAAACCTGTAAGGCCTGTGGTACTTTCGGATAGCAAACAAGAGATAAGGCACAAGGTGTCCCAGTTTCTTCCCATCACTAGCAACCACCTTCCTCAATATCATCTAAAGAGTTTTATTTAATCTTTCTACCAGTCCGTTCTGTTTGCGGATGGGTAAACAGACGGTTCTTAGGGACTTTATTTTTAGGCTCTATGCTAATTCTTGCATACACTGGCGACTACCCACTTTATTCGAGCTCGGCTAGTCCCACGAATTCGGGTATACCCGAGGGTGTATGTTGAGGTTTGTGACTGTTTTGCCCGAGTGCTTGAGAGGTATTTTCTAGGCAGGGATTGAAGCATTGTTATTCCCACTGGCTGCAATACTGCACAGTATATTATATATACTGGCATTACAATTCATGAATTTATGCCATTGTAGACACGCAAAGCATGGCAGCCTATTAAATGCTAATCATTTATCATTAAACAGATCAGGCCTCACGTCAGCAGGCATGAACCCATGCTGGGAAGGCAAACACAACGGGGCTTGTCAGAGGTGAGGAGCGGCGCATTCCAGGTTTCTGCCAGGTAACAAACTGGGCATTTTGCTCGATAAAGTTGTGTCGGTGCAGTAGGTTTAGACGTAAATGAGGTGCCCTGATCTGTCAAAATATCCTTCGGTATCCAGAGTCTGGAGAATACTGTACAATTCCTAGCTATGGTCTTGTGGTGAAGTATTACGTAAAGGCAGCAACTTGGATAGCGAGTGGCATTATCTAGGAATTACTAGGATGGCAGATTTCTCCAAGGGACCCACTATATCCATAGAAATCCTCTCAAATGGAATCTCATAATAGGCATAGGAATTAACGGGGCCCTCAAGCTTGGTCAGGGGGATCTGTCAACTGACACAGAACCTTTTTACTGCTTATATACCTGGCCAGTAAATCTTTAAGGATCTTTTCGTGTGTTTTCTCACTCCAAGATGATCCCCCAATAAGTGAGTGTGTTGCTAGCTCTAGGACCTTTCCTTACTAGTGAACGGGGGTACAACAATTTTTCTATTTCTTGTCCCTCTTCTTGGCTCACTGGTACAACACAATCGTTTTTTAATACAAAAATAGGAAGGAAACGAAAAAAACTCTCTAATTCAGCTCACGGTACTTTGCTCCAACTCCCAAGTTTGCAGCTCTGTGACTCGTATCAGACCCCTGCACCTGGTCTCGTCATGATCCTCAGCCGAACTTTCTGTAACTCCTAATTGCCAGGCAGGTGTAACGTCCCTTGGTCCCATTCAAAATCTTGGAAGGGGTGGCTCAGCCAATCAGGAGTATCCTTTGAATTTCCACCAAATCAGGAGAAGGTAGCTGGCTAAAATGTACAAAAAGATAGGCGCTTGGCTATGGCAGTTAACCCTGCCCAAGAAAGAGTGGTAAGAAAGGAGGGATGGGGAATATGAATCCAACCAATTTGTAGCACTGATGTGGCTCCTCTCAGCCCATCAAGCCAGCTCAGGGCTCCATTTGCCCCACTGTTGGTGCTGTTCTATTGGCACAGAATAAAGCTTTGGCTTTCTTTTTTGGCTTCCCAGCAGCGGTTAGACCTCTCTTTTATCCTGACTATGTGCACACAAATACAACCTAAAAAAATGGCTATAAATACATGGCTAACGTGAGGTACAGTACATACCCATACAATAGGCCTCCTCCCAGGCATACATGCCTGATATTACCAAGGTATTACAGCCCTTTTCCAGAGTAAGTCCAATAACCCCTGAAAGGCCACATCCTCACCAACAGAGCTATATATCACGTATATAACATGTGCTCACATAAAATTACATAGGCATCACCCATATGCCAAACATTAACATTTGGTTGCCCACATAAAACTAGCAAGAATGGCCAGCAGGTCAGGGCTCCATCTTTATTTTCAGAGCCTTCCTTCCATTTCATCAGAGTGCTAAACAGTCATATTTATATTCCAAACTAAAAAACTGTACACTAGTAACATAGGAGTTTTTTCCCTGAGCCATTAAGGAAGAAAAAATATCAGAATTCACAACATTTGCATCCCAAAAATACTGTAACGTACCACTGGCTGCCTCTATTTATTTAATGGAGAATTCCAGGTTAGAATATGAACAATGGCTTTGTTTATTTTCTGCAGACTTACTAGGGAAACTAGTCAAAACCCTACAATGAAAAAAAAAACCACTTTTATAACGGAAAAGTTTTCGAGATAGTGATTTTGATTGTATGGTTTTTTAAAATGTTAGTTGACATACTTATGGGGAGAAATAGACTAAAATCATATGCTTTAAAGTTTTTACTTTCCTTCTTCCATAAGGAGAGGGTTTTTTTGAGATTTTATTGCTGTCATCCAACAGTTATCATTGATTTAAAAACCGCAAATGTGATCCCTCTTTCCAATTCCTTCCCTTTGAGTTTTCAAAGAGAGTTATTATGTGTGACTTGCAGTATAATTTAGCACATTATCTTTTGAAGGCGGTTTAGCATCTTAAATAAACTGAACCTGACAGTATGTGACCGTCAGTGCTTGCTATTTAAAAAGCAGTGTGCACAAGAATGATCTAGTAGAGATGTGCAACTTTTTTGCACAATGTCACAACTAGGAAAAATTGGCAAGGGGCTTTTCGTGAAAAACATATTGCTGAACTTTTTGGCAAGCACTAAATTTCAATGTGCAATGTCACGGTTTTTTATATTACTAACTATATTTTGCAAAATTCTGATTACATTCTGAAGGGCACTATTTAATTAGTGTAAACAAAAATTTGGGAAATGTGAAATATAAGAAAAAAACTGTTATTGTCACCTGGGCTATGTTTAGTTGGCGGAACGTTATGAAAGTAATAACGGCAACCAGGGAATTTTCTTATATTATATTTCTTTGATTCAGGGTCCTGGGATGTAATTTCAGAAGTGTCTGGTATATTGATGGGAGGCTTTGCTAAGGCACAAATCATGGAGCACAAGTTTGAGTTTTCATTACTTTGTGGGATTTCCCAACACTCCCCCCTTGTGCTCTTGTTTTGCCAAAGATTCCTGCCATGTCATTTTGCTCATTGTGTGGTTGAGTCACGAATATCCCTTTTACTTTACCTATCCCGTTTTTATATGGCAGTTTTGCACTATTGCCACAATATACTCAATGAGGGATGTATGTTTGAGAGGTGTTCCATCAGAGGAATATACTGATTGATGTGTGCCAAATGGAACAAATTCTGTGAGAGCATTGCTACCCATGCTGAGTCCGAGTACAGAAACATCATGTTCCTGTACAATTTCAACGGGCGTGTGCGCTAGCTGCCATTTCTGTCAATTGGAACAAAAACAAAGAGAGATCGAGGGCGACTGCCGTTGCTGTAGAAAAAAAGTTCGGGAACTCACCACTATGGTGCTTTTTCCTCTTAGAGGACGCAGATTCAAACAGGTTCATCTGATCGACCACAAATAGGCTATAAGAGGGCGACGATATAAGAGATAGACTGGTACAACGGCCATTTCCAAATACAACCACAAAAAAATGGTTAGGAAATAAACCAGTAGGCACCATATCCATGCACAGATGCAAAGCATGCAACTTTTTGGTCAACACAAAAAACTTTCCTAACTCCTCAAACAGTGACATAACATCAAAAGTCTCGTAAATTGTCAAACTATGGAGTAACTATCAGATGATATGCGAATGTTGGTAAATGTATATAGAGAAGACAAGGAGACAATTAACAACTTGGATCTTGGAGCACATTGGAGACATAAGACCATGCACTGAGACAAACCAGTGGAAAACATGGTAATGACAATGCATGATGGAAATATCAAAACCATCCATTTTGAGGTATGAAACTATCTTGTTCAGGCCCGCTACGGGGGGGTGGGAGTTGGGACAAACGTCTACTACAAAAGAATGTGTTGGATATTCCAAACTAATTACACTTACCCAGAAGGTCTAACATGAGGTTTTGTTATATCAGCATATCTTTCAAATTATAATTAATTATTTACAGTTTAACATCACCAATACACTACTCAATAAGTTAATACAATTAAATCATAGTTCTCAAAAATAAATTAAATTCTATATATCACGTAGTACTATATTACATATATTTGTATCACAAGTTGGTTACAGATAAAATGTATAGATCTGCATTGACCAGTAGGGGCAGAACAAACACAGGTTTTATCACTCCTACACAGTACGCTACACTAATAGGCACCTTTTACAAATGACAAGATATACTACCTTATGGAAAAGAGAAACTTGACAACAAGATGGAAATAGAGGAAAGGTATATAGTGTAATATTTGATCTGGTATGACGGTAGAGTGCAGAATTCAATAGGGATAGAAACACCCCCTACATCACATATTCCATAATAATCAATAGAGAACAGAGTAGCTGCATAGATATTACCCTCATATAACAGACCCGTCCTCCGAGCATCGTTTACTAAAACTGCTTTGTTTCCCCCCAAGCTCTACACAGATGTCCTTAGTCTCTTAAAATTAATATTTACCCTTAGTTACATTTAAAACTCATTCTAAAAAACCTAATAGTGGGCTAAGCATAATAAACAGAAGAGAGCTTTATAATAGCTCTTAGTTAAGCATCATGAATATTTTACTCTTTAATACTTTGGATATGAAGGTGCCAAATAATGAAACAAATAGGAATTAAACCACATTGTTATTAAATGCGAAATCTGTGCTGATTGGCTATGTGATACGACACACTATATCAAAACTATACAGGTCAGGGTCAGGATCGTAACCCAGATCTCCTCCCATCTGAAGAACGTGGGTGACCACGAACAACAACATCATTAGATGTCGATGTCGGACGTTCATCAGGAGGGCGACATCTCAAACACCATGGAAACACGCCTTGTATACCAGCGTGACTAACGCGTACTTACACTGTCTTACTGGTGCCCCATGGCCATTATTGTTTTTACCCAAATTTCCATTCGGGTTCCGAGACCCATAGCCATATAGAGGTGGTTAATATGTGTTAGATTATGAATCCCAGGACGCAATGTTGACCATTGAGAGAATCCTGTATGATGTCCACTGTGACCATGGTTACTATTGCTGGGATTATATGTAATATTTTAATTTACAAAAACCAAAGGATATTCATTTTGGTCAAGTGAACATACATCACTCATCTGTGAGATATGAATCTAAAAGAAATACTGTAGGCAAAGAGTGTAATAGCAGGGAACAACGGCTTACTGCAGTTCACAAACGCAGTATACTATACCTGCATTTATGTTTGTACCTTGAAAGGCTTACAAATACGTCTGTAGCCATCCAATCTCAAATTGGCTTTCTGACCTTTCCTTGGGAACTCAAACATGGTAATATTAAGAGTGTATATATATATTGTATTACAATATATAATAATATAATATATATATCTATATATATGATATATATATATAATATATATCTATATAGTACGATATCTTTACCGTTAGTTTAGATGTATAGAATCGACATCATAGCAACCATTACTATAGCCACACTTACTCATGGTATTAGGTAGTCTAACTATAAAGTTTTGGAGCTTTCTGTCTAAACTCGCAATCTGGATTTTAAACAATCTTACACTGTAAATAAAAGCAAGCGTCACTTAAATTTGATTATTTAAAATGTTATTGTTTTTCATTTTTAAACACCGTTGGTTCTGATTTAGTATCATTAGTAAGCCATCGCCTATATTGTGGGGGAAAAAATAATGCTTCGACTAATGATCCACAATACCTATTAAAAAACAACATAGAGTGGCAATTAGTTGGGATGATTTTTTTTGATTCTTCTTGTGATTGCCCGCGTATTTTATTGTTATTTTAACATCCCCTGTGGCCGTGCATCATTATTTCCCCCATGGCAAGGGTAATGACGATGTTGATTCAGTAGAATCTTCTTCCCAAAAATACTCCTTGCGATTCACTACCATAAAATCCAATCCCTCTATATCCCAATTTGTCTGCTATGGCTTTTGATGTCCCTTTTCAAAATGGAGAGCGTTGTGCATGCATCGGGAATTGTTTTTGTTTAAGGGGATGATCAATACTTGCCCTTTTTCAATTCAGTAACTTGATCTTATCTGAGAAGATACGTTGTAAGCGAGAGGGAACATTATCCCTACCATTTTTTTCATCATTGTCTACATTATTATTAGTTTGATTACACTCTATTAGATCCTTTTGGGTAATGTTATGATTTGTTGCCATTTTCTCTTGTGAGGAAATAACAACTTATTAAGAGTTGTAGAGTTTGACTTGATTTTCCAATTTCCAATCTCTTGTATCATAATTTATACAGTATGTTGGGCTTTTACAATCTGGAAGTGCTATTTCAAAGGCTCCATTTTTGGCATTCAATTCCAAGCATGCTGCATACATATTGCCAACACGCTTTGCCTTTATTTGATATGTTTCTCTTAAGATAACTCATCCCCCCTCTTGATAATATTCCTGGACATATGTCCAAGGATATTTAGATTTTAGTATCACATGGTCTGTCGGTAACTTTTAGCTTTGTGATATAAGCTGCTACCAAAACTGTCTAAACTTGAGTACGTAGCCATTGTTGTAAATTTTGTAATAAAAATTACTTTCCCCTATATGTATACCGTCCCCAAGTTGCCGGCTCTTAGTGTTAATCCAATTACTTTTCTCATAATTAGAAATTTTGGGGTTCTCTTTAAAAAAAAGATAGATTGTGGTGTAGCCTACCTCTTATGTTCGCTATGTTCGTGGAAGTGTGCGTGACTCAGCCTCTGACGTATCTCATAACACTAAAAAAAGCCTATAAGCACAAAATATATGTAGAACAAGGGGTTAACAACAACCCCTTGAACCTACAAGGCCGGCCTCACCCCTATTAAATATAAAACCACACAGCAAGCATAGATAACACATGTACCAAATTGCCTAATACATGCTGATGTCAAAGACATATATTATATACATACACCGTAAATGCAGTTGGTATAATCAAGG
>WSYH01016394.1:0-13083 GCA_036426205.1 Ascaphus truei
AGAGGCTCAGTCTTCGACTGAGCCTCTGATTGAGCCACCTGTGCTGAAGCTGGGACATTCTTAAAACTAGACCTGTTGGTAAGGTGACCAGACATCCTGAATTAGCCGGGACAGTCCTGTTTTTTTGTCCCCTGTCCCAGGATTCAGAAATGTCTGTAAATCTCCCAGTGTTCTTTGAGCTTGCTGGCAGCGCGTGTGTAATCGGCGAATGAACGGCTGGCAAGCGCCCGACGAGCAATATCCTACATGTGTGGGGTTTTTTTTTTTAAATAAATCAGTTCTGTCCTATGAGAAATACTTTTTTTTTAACTACGCTGAATTCGATTTTTAGTGTATTATAATGTAACAAGCATTTTTTGTTTCTATAGCAACCATTTACAAAGTCACATCCCCTTCCTCTTCTGAAACAGGCTCTGGCACACCCCTTTTTGAGCCCTGCCCCCTCTCTAGCAGGGCACCAATTGTATCTGCCTGCTCACGTGATCTTCCCCACAGAACTTTGCATCTTTGGTCCTCTTCTGCTGCACTGACAGCCATTTAGTGAACCCCCGAGCCGAATCTTCACCAATCGATCACAGGAGAACAGATCGATCAGCAACTTAGCTAATTACTTATCATTGTGTGGGTTGTATTGATGCACATATCAAAGGGGGTGGGGGTGGGGGGGTGCAATTGAAGAAAACACCGGCAGCTTGGACCGCCCCTTTAATGGAGAATTTCCGCCTGCGTTCTTTGTTGTTGTATTTTTTTACACAGATAGGAAGTAGGGGGTCTCTACCATTAATTCAGGTCCAGGGACCCCTTGCTTACCATCTACATAAAAAAGGGATGGGCTGCTCCTCTAACCAAAGTATCACAGCCCCCCCCCCATAATCTATCTCCAATTTATAGCTTTAGTCTCCGCAGTGCCCCAATGACATACCTGGGGGGCAGTTAGAGTATGGCCCACCGGAGACCCCCGTCTCCTCTTGCCACCACACACACGTTTAATGGTCCAAGGAGAGATGTAAGGATCTCACAATAAGTTTTATGTCATCTATAAAACCTAAGGGAGTTCTCAGACAAGAGCAGGTAACTTAACCCCTGAAAGCCTGCAACGGGGGGGGGGGCAAAAAAACTAATCATTTATTGCCTTTTACGGAAAAAAAAATCTAATTCCAACTCTACTGCACTGAACAAAATGCTCCTGGGGCAGACCCGGAAATAATGTTTTCTTAAACAATATGAGGCTTTTCTTGGCCGCTCACACGTTCCACCAATCAGAATTTGAGACAGGCTTTTAATAATAAGAAGGGATAGGGTGACAGGGGCGCAGACCAAAATAATCTATGATGCACAGGCCAGGTATTCTGTAGGGCGCGGGGAAGTAAGGCGAGTTTCCGATATTCCTTTGCTTTTAGGGTGGAACCAAAGGATTCTGGTACGTATCCAGCATCAGGGAGCCCTTTGTGAGAGCTGGAAGTCGAGTGGAAAACGATATTGGTCCTTTCAAACTCCCAGTATAGAGCAGTCCATGGGTCGCGCAATTGGGTAGATACAGCAGCCATTAATATTTCATTCTACTTGGTCAGGGGTGGCCTACTCCAGTCCTCAAGGGCCACCAACAGGTCAGGTGTTAAGGATATCCCTGCTTCAGCACCGGTGGCTCAAGCGGTGGCTCTGTCTTCAACCTGTGCTGAAGCAGGGATATCCCTCATACCTGGCTCGTTGGTGACCCTTGAGGACCGGAGTTGGCCGCCCCTTCCCTTGGTAACATGGAATATTTTTATACCGCAATAAGAATTCTCCCTGGTGGCGTCTGTGGTAACGTGCCGGGCATTCCTATGGAAGAATGAAATGCCCGTGAGATGCCAACCGGCCGTTAAAAATCAACACAGGTTGCGTATCCCACGGTGGAAACCACTTCTAAGATGGGTGAGCGCATCTTGTCCGTCGACGCGTATATTGGGGCTTTTAGGGTGCTGTATGAGCCAGTGCCATCTTAACGCATGGGCACGCTGGGCAGTTGCCCGGGGGCCCCACGAGCATAGGGGGCCCCCACGCTAATCTGTGCACTGGTGCGATAAAACCCGGGAAACGGATTTGGGGTGGATTCGCCCGTCCTTGGTCATAGGCGCTCGCTCCTTTTCCAGGGGGATAATCGGGCTGATGGAACGACCTCGCCCAAAGAAAACCCGACGTGGATCCCCTCCGTTTCCGGGAGCCGAGGCCTGTTCACGTGACACCCCTTCTGGAACACGGCAAACGTTAAGATGTTTCGTTGTGGGAAAATAGCTGGATGAAGTATTAGTATTCGGTGATTGTCAGGTGCCGTGCAAAAGAGGTAAGTGTTCTGTGTTGTTGTATCTGGGATGGGGTGAGGGGGGTTGCCCCGTGTGCATCTGCTTGTGATTTGGGCAGTGTCCGTCAGCGTTTAGTGGGATGTAAGCGGTTGGCAAATTGTAAAAGGATGCTGTCCAATTCTGCGCTTCACCCTTCCTCGTGCGCCTTCCACTGCCAAAAGCATCTGCCTGGGCTCGCGGGGAGTACGCAGACTTCATACAGAACGTGCAGCTGCAATCAAACCTCAAACCGAAACTGTTGCCCCTTTTTTTCTGCGCCTTCCTACCCGAGCTCCGTAAAAGGGTCAGACCGTCGCTCCAACACGCGGCAGAAATGTTGGTGACTTTGTGAATGTAAATCGGAGACAGCCAGTGACGCGCTGATTGACTGCCAGATGATACGTGATTGCAGGGGATATCTCAAAAATGCTTTGTATGTTTCGTTCACCTCTTAACCTCCCCTTTGCCAAACAGCATAGGTGGATAATAGCACACGGACAATTACTTAAAGAGCAGGAAATTGCTTGCATATTAACAGAGCAACGTTTGGTCTAACGCGAGGCCAGTCTGTTAACCCCGTTGACGCCGGACGGGGCCTGCAACGTCCCCTCCGGCATCCAATGGGTTAAGAGCGTACGCTTGGCTTTAATCACAATCCCTGCGCTCATTTGCAGCGATTAGGAGCACAATTTATCGATTCCATATGGGAGCAGCCTCCTGGTTATTTCCAAAGGCCCTGTCTGCTAATAAGATCGGAAAGATGCTCCGACAGTTACGTGATCGTATTGTGTTACAGGTAACGGGGGGGGGGGAATGTAGGATCGCTGGAAATGTGACTCGCACAAGCTGCGCGGGCATAGTTACCGCAGAAATATGACGCGGTATAAAGTGATGGTGAGTACTTCCAGCCGTCCTGACCATGAGACGTAGGAGGCCTTGCAGTGTTTATCGCCTCTACGTTTCACGCTCCCGGATTAATACAATAATCGTGATTGAGAATAAAGTCTGTTAAAAGAAGTTATATATATATATATTTATATATTAATAATACCCAACTCTTCCTCCGCCGCACAGCTCTCAAGAAGCGAATTTCGCAGAAAATATTCCTTTTTAATCTTTTCGATGGCCGCGTGCCGACCGTCGTCCCGAGCTCATGAGTTACCACGTGGCCGCTTGGGGGTATCGGGGGGTGGGGGCGGGGGAGACCGCAACTGAAAGTGGAAGCTCCATCACTCCCGTTTAATGCGACCTCCCCCCTAAGGAACAGCGTTCCCACAAACGACACAAGCGACCCTAGTGAGCTGCTGGCTCAGGGAGCCTCGTAAGGGCCCCTTAAGGGTTACAATAATGCTGCATCGCTCCCCTATATCCTAAATGGGATGTTATTGCCTCATTTATATATGACCCCTTAAATAACCACCTCACAAAAGCAGGATATATATGTGTAACGGGTATTCCCCCACCCCCAATCGCAGATAGAGTGAATGTGAGGGGAGGCCTGAGCCTCCGCTGATGGGAACCTGGGGGGCTTCTCTGGAACGTTCTCTCGTCGGTCAGCGCCTCCACCTATGTAGAATTCTATAGGAATGTAGAATGGCCCTAGCATAGGAACCCACCCAGAAACCACATACACCAGGGTTATGGCTAAAAGGTTTACTGGACGAGCAACACAAAACACGGTATCATACTACAGAGTATCAACAGCTCTATACATAACATAACATAATACACATTAGCATACACAACAATATATAGGCCACCTTCTGCCTTTAGCTGGGGGCTATACCTTGCCCCTACTACTGGGCTGTAACTTCTTAGCCCCTAACTGGGCTATACCTTTACACCCCCTTCCCAACCCCGTGTCCAGAGAGTCCAAGCCCACCCAAGTGTGTGAACAGGCCTGTCACATGTGAGGAGCAAGTTAAAGTTGGTGCACGTGTGGAAGGCTGTAAATACCTGCCCAGGTGTCCCTGCACCTGGGGGTCTTGGCAAAGGGTCTACTGGCGCCGCTTGGTCCAGCGCTGATCTGTACCTCCGCGTGGGATGGGGTCCCGCCGGACGCCCCACCGTAAGGACAGTCTCTGAATCAGCAACACAGCATACAGGAACATGCAGCAACACTATCACTGGGTCCCTGCACTACTACAACTGCAGCAGGGTCTCTGTCCCTGCACTAAGGAACATGCAGCAGGGCCTTTCTCTAAGTGCCTGCCTAGCACACAGCTGAAAGGGCACAGGGTCCTTACCTAAGGGCCTGTCCCTATGAACACCCACCCTCACTAGTGGGGAGTCAGGGCCTCAACTCTAGCCCGGGGTACTTCTGGCCTAGGGCAGAAGCTCGCAGCTCTCTGCCTCCCTTCCTTCCCCCACTGTCTCCTCAGCCTGACTGCCTCATGTGCTTCACAGTCTGCTTCCTGACTCTGCACACAACAATGTATCCTTCTCCAACAGGAGAAGCTGCAAGCACCATTGGCTGTCTGGCTGCCTGTGACCTGGGTGAAAGTGCAGTCCCCAGAGGCTGCTGGGAATTGTAGTCTTTTATGGCCCTCTTTAACATTGGGGCCGCGTGCGCGCTGTGTAATGGCCGCCGCTGCTAACTGCGCATGTGCGAACTGGGGGATGTCCCCGACTATGGAGCGCCTCTTCTCACTCCCTGTAATGGCCACAGTACCGCATCTGCGCATGCGCGAGCCTAACACCAAACGCAAGATGGCCGCCGTGTCGCTTCTGGGGCTATACTGCGCATGCGCGAGCTTCCGCGCATGCGCGAACGCACACAAGATGGCGACGTCCTGTAGCTGATGTCGCCGGGAGCCCCCGGTGACGCGATCACCCCTGCAACTGCCCTCACGCTGTCGCAGGTAAGAGAGAGAGAGAACTGAATGTCTGGGGAGCCAGGGGGGACCTGGCTACATATGTAACACTTCTACCCCCGGCCAACAGAAGAGGAGCCGCACTAAAGTGTCCTAGCATCTATCTATATAGTGGCGGAGGTGCTCCTCAGCGGTTCTTTTCCCTCTCAGGGGGCTGATGGTCCGTGCGGGTCTGGTGAGCAGTAAAGAGAGGGCGCCAGGAACTTTGCTTGTACTTTCTTTGGACCTGCCCAGCATTACCACAACTTCTTCTTCAGGGGGACACTCCCGCAGCAATCCCCACAATTCTTCTGCTTTGCATTAGGGGGCAGGAGATCCCCCTTTACTTGAATAACGGTTCCTACCTCACTGGGATCCCTAGGCAGGATGCCCTCTGGTATGAGAGATTACACCCATCATCTCTGACAGAACCAAGGAGACGCTTTCCTCCAGGTAATTCTAAGGTGATACTCCCAGGCCCTTGCTTAAGAAGCCTCCTTAGGAGTACCTGTCCATCCCCTCTTGTGGGTGGAACACGCTCAGAGCCATATAGAGGGACCCTATGTTAAGGAGTGACACTTCCCAAGCTGGAGAACCACAAAGTGACCCTAACACTAACACATGTAGTTACAGACTAACAGGACTTACAGACTAACAGGACTTACAGACTAAACCGGACTTACATTATTTACACGGATGAGATCCCCCTCGCTCTTGGTCCACCAAGATCTGAATCTTCCATCCCCAGCTTATATGCCCCTATGGGTATGACACCATTAGTCACTATGACTACGAGGGGAAGGGTTAACTTTCTGCAAAGTATCCTTATCTAGTGACATACTAGGAAGGTGGCGGGGGCTATATGTCTGCCCAGCAACCACCTAAGGGAATACCAGACTGTTACACTATATTGAACCCCTTCTAAAACCAGTAACCTAATTGGATAGCATAGCATACCCCCAAGGTATACATTTTTAGAAGCTACATGGACACAAGCGATCAAATATATGTTCAAATCTCGGGGACGCAAAGCCTTTTAGTGGAGCAGCACTGAGTAATGAGGCTTACTACAAATTAATACTGTACCAGTATGGCTACTAGAACGTTCAAGCTGGAATAATCCTTAACATGGCAGGTGAGTTGCATGGCTGAGCGCTTTCAGTTTTCTGCATGTACATTGTCACCAGGACTCTTTCACGGGAGCAAGCCCCGGACAGGACACAGAGATCCAATAAAATTATATTTATTCCAGTGGGAGCCAACAGGCACAACATAATATCACCAACAGAGCTATACTCACCCACACAGGGGATACACAGGGAATCCTAGCAATCATAGGTGCCCGGTTCCACCGAAAATGGCTTACGTGGCACAGCTTCCACTCCTGTGGGGGATGGGGAACTCCAGGCAGCGCTGGATGCAAAATGCAGGCAGGCACGTATAAATCTCCCGCTCGGAATAGCAGGCAGCCTCTGGTATCGGGTGTCTCTGGCACAACCTCAGAGTGTACCGCTTAGTCGTTCTCCACTTTAGGCCGCGGTCACAGTGCCTTCTACACGCGTGCGCTGTGCGAACAAGCCCCGCCCCTCAATGGGGCTGGGCCCAGTATGTACCGTCGCGCGGAATGCGCAGCCGCGCTGTACGAAAAGTTTTTACAAAGACATTCAAATTGTATTTACAATTTGCGATGGAGGGGTGGCCACGGCACCGCCGGCGGTTCAGCCAGTGAGGGCGAACCAGCCACGTGAGGTCATGGCCACGCCCCTGGAAAACCCCAGCCACGCCCCCCCTTCCTGTCGCAATCTCCTGCATCTTCTCCCAGACCGCAGATCGCGGTGAAGCGCTGTGCACGCTCCGCACCCCCCACCGGGCGCGCGTGCTACAGTGCACACGGGGACCGCAGCCTTAGCCTCAGCAAGGTCTGTGGAGCTGAGGTCAGCTGCACCTTTTCTAGATTCCCCGTCTCCATAAGAAATCATGGAGAACCAGGCAGCGACCAATCACAGCGCAGATGTTGTGTGTTGGGCCAATCACAGCATGAGGGCACGCCTGTGTTGGCCAATCCGGGCTGGGGGTGTGACGGGGAGGCTGAGGCAAGGAGGGCGGGAATTACAAACAGTCAATGAGAAAAGCGCCTACCTGCCCATGTTCTCAATGCTGACCTGCTATCTCTTGATGAGATAGGCACATGTCTGTTTGGGGAAGACAATGGCTCCCAGATAGGAGGCCTGCCCATCCCCACTCTTCTGTGTCCTCAACGTGCTCATGGAACCAACTAAACCCGGGTCTCTGGGCGTGTAGGCGGAGTAAGTGTATTACCAGCCTAGCATGCCCAGGGAACACAGAAACACAGTTACACAAACACAAGCACAAATACATTTCACAGAAAAGAAAGGTTACACATATACATTCACATCATATATTTGGCCAGATCAGCCAACTCTGTATATTCATCCAGCCGATACGGCAATGGCTGGGATTTACTGTACCTTTATTATAAGAGCCACATTGCCCATATCGTTACAAACATGTTTTGTAAAGATACTCTGTGTCATTATGCAGTGCATCATGTTTATTTCCAACTGTCTTTTCCAGCTTGTCCAAGCACCTTCAGCAGTAAATGGTGTGCATGTGCTGGAGATATATTTATATATACTGTATATATCATCCCCAGCCCGTGTCTCCCCACTGCTGGATGAAGCCTCCCCAGTGATCTCCCAGGTGCTGCGGTTACAGCCGCTCTTCTCCACGTCGCTCCCACACATTCCCTCCTCCCATCCTCTCCAGCCCGTGTCTCCCCACTGCTGGATGAAGCCTCCCCAATGATCTCCCAGGTGCTGCGGTTACAGCGACTCTTCTCCACGTCGCTCCCACACATGTTCTCATCTCATCCTCCCATCTCACTTTTGGTCATCGTCTTGGTCTTCTAATCTCTCTTGGAATTTATTATAATTCAGTCACGTACCATCTTTGTCCATCAATGGTGATGTCTTCTGTATATATGTACCTCCTACCTATATTTGTATACCTCAGACTACACACCAGGTCTTGAGGTGGGGGCCCGAGTCCTTATGTCTGCAGTAATTCCCACACGTGCGTGGAGTCAGCAACGGGACACCACTGCAAGAACACTTTGTTATATAACTGATTCTATAGATATATATTAAACGGGTAACCGGAACCTCGTGCTCCTTAGACACAGGATCACCACATAGAACCCACGATACATTCTCATTACAGTTCACACCAGCGCTGTGCGGGGGTGTGTGTTAGTGCCCACCTAAGTGGCCTCCCAATCCTGGGGATTCAGGCCTATATTTGAGGTACCAGTACAGTATTGGAGCTCGTGTTTGTCAGTGTATGTAGCAGGCCTGTACTTGGCAAAGGTTTACTTTGGTACCGCTGTTTCCTACGACCATCGGGGGATCCTCTCCATCGGCTGTCTCTCTCCGTACAGCTTCTGATCCCAGTTGCTGGGCTATCCGGCTCTTTAAGCTGCTCTCTGTCCTCTTAGCAACTGCGATCTCACTCAAGCGGGACGCGTGCAGGACCCGTGCCACAGGTCGTCCTTGAGCGAGCCTGAACCCTTAAAAAAAAACAGCAAAAAAATGTCACTTGCTGACTGCGCATGCGCAAAGAGCGCTTGCCGACTGCGCAAACAGTCCTTGCCGTCTGCCATGAGTAAAAAGCCCTTGCCGACCACGTATGCGCGACCAGCACCTTCCGGCTGCTCATGCGCATGCGTGCCTGGTAAACGCCAATCGCGCATGTGCGGTTGTCAAGCGCTCTTTGCACGTTCGCAGTTGCCGGATTGGTCAACCTAGCGAGCAGACCCCCAAGATCGTGGGGCCCCGAGCTTTGCCTGGGCTACAGCTACGCCCCTGGTAATTTGCTACATTTGACCTGCCCAGTGTTGCTGGCTTTGCCGTGTATCTTTTGCCGTGTATCCGTCCAAGCATTTTGCAGCATAAGAAGACTGACCGTTAAAGATGCAGAAACAGATAGGGCAATATCTACTAAGGCGTGCTACTCCATAAATCACCCCACAGCCCAATTCGCTTGAACTGCCTCTCCGGGGCCTTCTATACTAAGCAGTATGTAAATTATGGGGTAACACTGCTCAGCAGACATGGACCATAATGTTGCATAAGGGATCTAGATTTAAATATAGCTTGGGTAGGAGGGGAGAGGGGGGGATCTCCTTGTGATATAATCCTGCGTTCCAGCTCCTGTCTCTTCCCCCTTCGCAGTGCTTGTCACTGAGAAAGCAGCTTCTGGAGTTTATGAATAGAACAGTCAATAAAAACAGGGGGAAATATCCCAGCAGATGTTTAACTATTTTTAATGTCAGCTGTTCTCCTCCGCGTGCCGCTAACCACAGCTGTTTTGCTTCAGCAGTTTTCGTGTTTTAACACAGTGCTGAATCGCTGGTATTTTCCTGGGCATTTTAGTTGGTTAAAAAGATCTATTTGTAAACCATAGATAATGTGATCATGTTGAAGAATATACCACTTAGATTGTAAGCTCATTGGTGCAGGGCCACCTTCCTTTTTATTATATATAGGATACACGTATCCCCATTTTGTATGTAGTCGTTGTTTACTTTTTCTGTGATGTATATACCATTGTATTTATATAGCAGCCAGCAGTGTTCTCTGCGCTTTACAAAACAAAGCAAAGAACTAGGTTGGTCATCACTCGAGTCTAGGCGCAAAGTTCACCTTTCCTGTCTTGCCTTCAAATACTTTCTGGGCAAGCTACCTGTCTACCTGAACAAGCTCCTCACCCCTACCACATGCAGCACCTATCACCTGAGATCTGACTCCAAAAGACTATTCATGGTCCCGAGGTTCAGCCAAGTATCCGGCCGCTCCTCCTCCTCTTACCGTGCACCCCAAAACTGGAACAGTCTACTGGAGACACTCACATCCACCACCAGTCTAAGTTCTTTCAAAACTAAAGCTGTCTCACATTTTAATCTGGTCTGTAACTGTTACATACGCCTAAAAGATAAAATATGTTAAACTGTTCATGCAATGTCTTTATACATAATGTATAACCCTGTTCCCTTAATGTAACCATGTATTTGTAACCATGACAGTATCTATCATCATAACTCTATGCCCAGGACATACAGTAATTGAAAACGAGAGGTAACTCTCACTGTATTACTTCCACGTAAAACATTTTATAAATAAATTTTAAAAATGACAATGCACAGAAAATAAAGTACACCCAATGGGGATAAGTGCAACAGTTAAATGACAACATGAGAGACTCTGCCCCGAAGAGCTTACAATCTAATAGGTATACTCTTCTGCATGCACTGTGTGCATGGTTGCCACCATATAAATAAAAACGTACATTTAGCAGCAGGCACTGATGGAGTTGGGTTACTGTGAAACAACCCCTCTCAACACCCGATTGCACCAGTGCCTTTTGCCCGTGCCATCCCCATCCCCCCCTTGGAAGCACCGCGCGGCGTATCCTACACGGACACTTTGTAACGACTCCAGGTTTAAATTGTGAACCTCTTGGCTGGATCACAAATAAAATGGGAAGGAACGGGGAGTAGGAGCCAGCGAATCGCGCGTCGGAATCGTAAAATGTAAATTGATTACAAGTCAGAGCATCTGAATACTCTGCTATGCTATGGAGAGGGGTTATTACTATGCTGTGACATCCTCTTCCCTTCTCATGTTATGGGTGGGCGTCATGCGGTCTCCCACTTCCTGTGTCTGTGGTCCTCGTAGCGTTGGGAATAGTCTAGTGCGGGAGGGGGGGGGAGACACCCCAGTCCTCAAGGGCCACCAACAGGTCAGAGTTTTCAGGATATCATAACGTGTACAGTGGTCTTTTTGTGTTTTTTGGTGGATCCCAACTTTGATTTCAGTTTAATTGGCCAAACTGAGAGTCCTTTATAACTGTTACCTTATACAAACATCAAAAAGGTTATCTGGAGGAGAGAATTGTAATGAACTAGAAACGTGAGTCATTCTCACATCGAGAACCCAGCAAACCATGAGGAAGGCGGGGAGAAAAGATTCTACTGGTTCATGATGAGCTCGTTCTACAACAGAACAAACTACAAATATGGAAGCAAATATGCTATAAACCACCAAATATCTGTGAGATTGAGGAAGCTAAAATACTTTTGCAAATGGAGAAGGCATCAAAACTGGGTCATGTTTGCATAATGGGGGATTTTAATTATCCAGACATAGACTGGGGCGATGAGATTAGCATTACAACAAAAGGAAACAGGTTTTGGGGGGTGCTTAAAGCTGCAGTTCAGTCTTTTTTTTTTTTTACATTTATTTTTTTACTTCAATAGTTTCATGTGTGCAATCTCTAATTACCTAAAGAACTGTATAGCTGCAGGTCAATTCGTTCTCCATGTATTGATAGGTCGAAATGTGGTGACATATTAAAAGCTGGTATTTGTTTATAATCTGCTAGTCTGTCAGTGGAAGCTCATGAATATTCATGAGCACTCCTGCACTGACATGTGCTAGAGGGAGGGCAGGGCTGACAAAGGGGTGTGCCAGGGCTTGTGACAGGACATGAAGGGGCAGTGCCTTAGCAAATGGCTGTTAAAATAGAATACAAGAAAATTGGTCTTTCAAAGTTGTTTTTTTTAAAACAGAAAATGCTAAAAGTATTTTTTCTTACTACAGAACTGATTTATTAAAAAAAACACACATGCAGGATATTGACTGAACTGCAGCTTTAAAGACAATTATATGACCCAAATTATTGAGGAACCAACCAGTAGAGGGGCAATACTGGATTTGGTCATATCAAACAATGTAGAAGTAATAACAAATATTCAAGTCCTGGAACATTTGGGTAACAGTGATCATAACATGGTCTCATTTGAAATAAATTATCAAAAAATAGATTTCTTGGGTTCAACAAAGACCTTAAACTTTAGAAAGGCAGATTTTAATAAACTGAGGTCTAATCTAGTAGTAATACAATGGGATTATGTTTTTGCAGGGAAAAATGTAGAAGATAAATGGTCAGTCTTTAAAACATTGTTAGAAAAGCACACTTATCAGTGTATACCCTTGGGTAATAAGTATAAAAGAAATAAGTCAAAACCAATGTGGTTAAATAAACAGGTAGGGGAGGAAATGGACAAGAGGAGGAAGGCGTTTAGATTCTTTAAGTCAGAAGGGACAGAGACATTGTATAAGAATTATAAGGAATGTAACAAAAATTGCAAAAGGGCAATCAAATTAGCAAAAATGGATAATGAAAAAAGGATTGCAATAGAAAGTAAGGTCAACCCTAAAAAGTTCTTTAAGTACCTTAATAACAAAAAAAGGAGAAAAGAAAATATAGGACCCTTTCAGTGTGAGATGGGTAGGCAGATTATTGGAGATAAGGAAAAAGCTGAGGTATTAAACAAATTATTTGCCTCTGTGTTTACCAGGGAAGAATCAAGTTCAATAGTAGTGCCGCAGGAGGAAGCCACAACCTCCATATTAATGAACAATTGGTTAACTGAGGAAGAAGTTCATAAGCGACTTGAAAAAATTAAAGTAAATAAGGCACCTGGCCCCGATGGCATACATCCAAGAGTTCTCAAGGAGTTAAGCTCAGTAATAGCCAAACCATTATATTTAATATTCAAGGACTCCATTTCCACAGGCTCAGTACCACAAGATTGGCGTAAAGCAGATGTGGTGCCTATATTTAAAAAGGGAGCTAGATCACAACCGGGACATTACAGACCTGTAAGCCTGTCTTCAATAGTAGGGAAACTACTTGAAGATTTAATACGGGATAATATTCAGGAATACCTAATGGAAAACAAAATTATTAGTAATAGTCAGCATGGATTTATGAAGGATAGATCTTGCCAAACTAACCTTATTTGTTTCTTTGAGGAGGTAAGTAGGAAT
>WSYH01016395.1:0-13083 GCA_036426205.1 Ascaphus truei
GGTGCAGGGAACTAGTTATTATGAGGCTAGTTATTATAAGGGGCAGGGGACTAGTTATTATAAAGGGCAGGGGACTAGTTATTATAAGGGGCAGGGGACAAGTTATTATAAGGGGCAGGGACTAGCCATGCTCCTACTTATGTGATCATTATAAGACACCGCACGCCCCCGCGTCTCTTATCTCATTCCATGCAGACTTGGGACCTGTCCGGCCGCCGCGCCGCACACCCGCCCGCTGTCATTTCAACCATCTGCATAAGTGGGAACTCTCCTGCCGCCGCGCACACTTCTTCCTGCCAAGTATGACATTGGGGACTTCTCCTGAAAAACATGGTAAGTGAAACGAGGGGCTTTAGTACTGTAGACACTTCAGTTTTTTTTTTTTTTTTTAATACATCGTTCTAAGACGAATCACGATTTAAGACATGTGAAAATCTCGAAAAAAAAGGTGAGTCTTAGAAGTGAGGAATAGGGTATATGAAGATATATTAGGGATTCAAGAAATGTCAGTTCCTGGCGCTGTGTGTTACCGTGCTGACTGCCCGGCTCAGTCACCTCTCGTGACCAGACAGCGGAGAACTCTTATGTCTTGCTAGGCAACATCAATTGGGCCCTTGTTGCTGGCTTAGCAGCGGTGACTGACAGGTCAGTCATCACCTGCGCGGCTTACTTGGCAGGGAGACAGAACGTGGGGGGCAGGGAAGTGAGATGAAACGCTCCGCCGGGACTCTGCATGTGCAGCTAACTCAGGGGAGTTTATCTGTCAGGTGTTGTGTGTGTGTCTGTCAGGGTGAGTGTCCTTCAGCCACCAAACCCCCTCTTTACAGAACTATTATTATACCGGCACGCACGCGATGATCGATTAACGACGTAAAATGGTTTTTGAGAAGTTCCTAAAATAGCACAGCCTACCCGCAATTATTTCATGGATATGTGATGATACTATATACATATCTATTTTGTATATATATATATATTGGTACCAAAAAAGTATATAGTAAAGGGCCCAATATTCCTGTTCATGCTCATCTGCATGTTTAGACAGGTCGGCACGCCCCTGCCATCCCCTTTCCGATTATCACCTATGTGTGAGTTTAGTACACAGCACTGTTACCTGACAGCAGGGATCTCGGGATAATGACATTCGCAAATGAGCACACAGTGCACACCTTTTTTTGCTTTCACAACCATTTTTACATGCTTCCTTAGCTGAGATTGTCTGTATGGGTCACAGCTTTGAGACAGCCAGGGTTTAAGATGCATAGTCTCAGATAAACCCACCACAGAAGTTGTTCGACCTTGATGGGTCTTCATAGCTGTGGTGTTGGTTACTATAGGACTATGCAATGAAGCATGTGGATGGGGGTTTACATACTAGTTAAGGTTATGGTGTGGGATTTTATGCTACCCCGTCTATATAGTAATGTTATAACTGATTCTTACCGTTTGGTGCGATCCGTTCATGTCCTAGGTCGGAGATGCAGCTGTCCGTGGGTTGTTTGGTGAATATGTTCCTCCTTAGATGTGGAGGTGCATTCACACATGACTCTTCTCCTGTGAGGGGCGGAGTTGTAGCGTGTTACATGAGGACGGATGTAGCCAGGGCGTTACTTGTGTTATTTAGCGCTCCGGCCCCTTAAGTGATCTCTTCGGGATCTTCCGTGAGTGATCCGGTGCATATGCCTGCCCCCCCCCCCCTTTTCTTCCCCCCCCTTTTCACCCAGCATCTACAGACTCGTGGCTGGCTGGTAGGCAATAGAACGCAGCGGAAGGGGGGGGTTCCCTTCAGATCAGGGCTGCGGCTGACTAGTTAACAGCGGTTCTTGTTTTATCGCCGACCATCGAGCGCGGCGCACTGCGGTCGGCGACCCCATGGCCGGAGGAGATTGAGAACAGTGACCTGGTTACATCTGTATATATTTAGATGCGGATGCGTGTCGTTACAGGCGTTTTATTTAAATAAGCAACAGCAGCGCGGCCCCTGACAAAATTTTATTATTAAAATACGGCAATTCTTAACTCGACCACATATTGACATAGATGAGTGGGCAGGATTATGCTTTAGTCGACAGGTTACCACTTTTGCTGCCAGAGGGCACCAACGCCATTGTCTTTTTTAATAGACAACCAAAAGTATTCTAATCACTTTGTGAAAGTTATCCTGACAATGTTTGTAGACGTTGGATCTGAATGCGTACTGGGGTTTTGTTGCCCAGTTTTATCGTCCCTTCTCCCTCATGTCTTCCGCCCAGCCAGTAGGCCCGCCAGAGGACTGATTAATTGCTGTCATTGTGCGTGGCTGTGGAGCAAAAAGGTATTGGCAAATAACCCCCTTTCGGCCAGGGCCACCTGTTGCGAGAATGCAATGAAACTGGTGCACACCTTCAACACCCATTCACAAAATCCTTCTACTTCTCGGTCACTCCCACAAAAAGTTGTAAGTAAATCCCTGATTTAAAACATCGAATATATTGTTGGCAATGTTCCCATTTTTGGGATACCCCTGCTTCACACAGGTTGGCTCAATCAGTGGCTCAGGCGAAGATGTCCTCCTCCCATTTTCTTTCTGGTCAGAACACAAACGAAACGAGCAAAAAAGCCATGATGCAAACCCTACTATGTATGGGCCCCGTGCATGCCAAAACTAAATCACGTGGTAGCTTACTCATGGCGCACCCAAAAGTGCTTCAGATATGGTAGGTGCCCCTGGTGTCCACCCTGGTTAACCATGAAGTGTCATTCTTTCTCGGGGCTTTGTCTAAATAGACGGTTTGTACACTTAATGGCGGTACCATTTTGTAGATGACAAGCGTCTGTCCCACTGCCTGTTCTCAGCGCAAGTTGGATGAAAGTTTACGGTTTTGTGTACAACGCTTCATGGATGTCCTATTTCAGAACGGAAGTGGCAACAGTTAACAGGGGACGTCAAAAAGACCAAAAAGCAGGGAACAAGTGATGGAAGGACCAAAAGAGGTCACAATAAGGAACCACAAAACATTCTGGTAGGTGGACTAGCAATTCACAATAGCGGTTTGCCAGTGATATGCTGAATCGAATATTTTTCAACTTAGTGGACATGCGAACAAGCACACAGTGAATATGCAGCGCAAAAGTCAGCTAAGGGTCCTCAGTGGGGATAATATTTGATGTTTGGATAAACACAGCTCAGCCCGGAGCATGGAATAACACAAGCTCAGACCCGGAGCTGCGAAGTAACAAAGCTCAGCCCGGCAGCGAATAACACCGCTCAGCCTCACGGAAAGCTGCGAACTAATAACAAAGTAAGCACCGAGCTTGGAAAATAACCAGCTCAGCCCAGGAGCTGGAATCACACAGCTCAGCCCCGGAGCTGGAATAACACAGACTCGAGCCCCGCGAGATCTCCTGCTTAAAACCGGCAAATAATCAAATACCATACCGTATTTAAACGAAACACAAAGTTACAAACCGCAATGCTGTCTGAGCCCACACACCTGCTCTGAGAGCGGGTTGTGGCTATTCACTTCTTTAACACACTACCCCCCCGGCCGCCTGATAGCGAAAGCTGGTCTGTAATACGGACAGGCATATGCTCGATGAGGCGGTCCACGTTAACACATGGACCAACACAAGACGCAAAAACCGGACTCACTTGTGAGGCTCCTTTTGGCATGTCGGACAAGAATCCCTGGACTGGCAGTGGAGGCAGCACTGTAACGGCTAAACTGAAAGGCAGGTGTCTTGTTGGAACCTGTCTGGACGTTATGTGCGCAACATGTGGCATTTTATTTCTGCCCACCTACCCTGTACCGTGGAGGGGTTTGGAGACACAAATTTTACCCCCCTGCGTTCCTATTTGTTTAGACCACATAGACCATGAAGTTTAGCTCATTCACGCAGATTATCTATTATCTTTAGCACTGATACCCCCTAGGATTTGACACTTTCTCGAATGGTTGTACTGCCCCAGTCCCTGCCACACGCACAGCCCACATTGGTTGACGCATCCCGCACACACCCCCTGGCGACTAGTATGTTCACAGTATCTCTCGCATCCACGACTGGAGGATGTTGTAGTGATCCAGATTGTCTTGCTTGCACAGCCTTGTTCTCTGCCGTCGGGCGGAGCCTCCCTGCTTTAGCCCGCATTATTGCCTGAGGGTGTCTGTAAGACGGGGTTAAGGGATTAAACATTCCTACTTTAGTTCACCCCATTGGCATTCTGTGTGCGTCTCGGGTGCTGCACCTGACATTAGAGACTCGGGTTGCATGACCTTAGAGGGGGGGGGGGGACAAGTGATGAGTTACAGTGACACCACGCCGACCCACGCGGGGACAGGTGGATAACCCAGCACCGCCACTTTCTTTGTGATGACGTGTGTGAATTTGCCACTTGGCCAAATGTTGACCTTTTTTTTATACCTGGGCTCATACCCCTTATTTGTGCTTTTAATACCCTTTGATAGTTTCACTCCCGTATGACATAGTGAAAACTGCCATTTAGCCAGTGAAGAAAGTACGAATCTACTGTATTACTTGTCGGGGAGGTTACCGTCTTACTCCGACACCACTTGACGTTGTATCCTTTTGTCGGTCAAATATCAGTGGGAAGTTTGCCTGAAGAGCGCCCAAATTAATTGTACACCCAAAGCCGCTATCCCTCATGTAAATGTAAATAGCTGGAATTAGGAAACCCGTACCCTGATGCTTTACAGCGCAGTTCCAGTTTTTTGGCCGGTCTTTTTTTCTAAAATGGTTACACTGGATGTTCCTCACATATCCTTCCTGTTATACACCTAACTTGTCACACTAATGCTCTTCATTAATATTTCTTGTCTGTTTTGTTTGTATAAAATCAACACCTCCACCCCCCCCCCCAACCCAGGATCCTCCCGTCCCCACCCCCCTTCGCAACAAAGCCCCCACCTGTCACTCCCCACCCAATGTTTCCACCCCTTTCTTCCCTTCTGTCGACCCCTCGCCTTATGCCTCCTCCTCTCCTTGTTTACCTCTCCTACATTAATAAGCGCTGCTATCACTCTACGGATCATACACTTTATCTTGCTTCTCCATGCCGATAGATCGACCCCTGTTCTTTGATGTTTGTTTGCTCAGACCACGTCTACCTCGTTTTCGTCTAAGGAGGATAGCACCATGTCGGAAATCTCACCTTCTTAAAAGCCCGAGGTCGCATGTGCAAGTGTGAGAGACCTTTGCAGCCCTCAACCTGGGGTTCTATCAACTAAGGCCTACCCTGACTCTCCCCAGCCCTCGCTATATGATACGCAGAGAAAACCATTGCAGGATCAGGCTTCGACTTTCTGCCTGCAATCGTAGGCCCGCCCCCATCTGTACATACGATGCGTCTTGCAGATCAGAGGCTTCTTTGTAAGCCACCACCCCACACATCGTCACATAGTGGTGAGCTTCAGATGCCCACTGTTAAGACCCCCCCACCTCTGTAATTAGGTGTCGCGAGATCAGATGCAGTCCGGACCCCACCCCCTTCTCGCCCCGCATTCTTGTGCTGATCAGTGACTTCGAAGTGCCCCCCCCCCCCAATCTGAATATGAGCCTTACAACTCTCGTCGATCAAGGACGCTCCCTGGGCCATTATATTCATGCCTTACGGACATGCGCGCGGGGCCTCTGTAAAAACCCGTGCCCCCGCCTCAGTCCCCGGCCACCTCTGGGGTCGCGCCCATCCACTTTGCTGCACCGCCTGCCCATGATCCTCCCCAGCAGTAGTCCACACGAATGTAGTTGGGCTCCCTGTCGGCTATGCATCGCTAAATAACACCTGGCGGGCGTGTTCTTCGCATTCCCATCTGCTCTGGTGTTCCTTTGTGGGGTTTGCCTTGGGGGAGGGAATTGCCTGCTTCCCCTTCTTGCAGGGGCTATTTCCCCCGCGTCCATATCAGCCACTTGTCCCTATCCTCTCGCACTACCTCAGTGTAGTCCTGGCCCACAGTGTATAGATCTTGCGGACCGTGAACGGATTTCCGTTGTCGCTTGTGCGTTTTTCATGCCCATGAGTACGCACCCACGTGTCGAAGCCCATCTACTGGAGTGGTATTGAGACAGAGCAGTTTGTGACCCCCCACCTAGTCTCTATTTTTTCTGCACATGCGAGTTTACCTATCGCACGTTTTTCACCACTGGTGGCTCAGTGACCAAACCCAACCCATCCCACAACCCCACACGCCCCACCTCACGAACACAAACGCAGAACCCCAACAAGAACGCGGCGTATCCAGTACAATATCATTTACCCACCATTACCATATTCCAGCCACCAAAATGCTTCTCAAAAAACGTATATTACTCTCATAACACAAAGTACAAAGACAACTACAGGACCAACCACCACCGGTTACGTGAACACCCGATCGTCAACGTGAAAGTAACAGCATGCAGAAGTACAGCGTGGTGACCTTTAACTACAGAAAGAGACCTTTCCGTTTGACGAAGACCGTTCCTCTTCCCAGACGAGGTGCAGCTCTCTTGATCAGATCCACCTTTAAATGCTGGAGATGCCACGCATTGAACATCATAGGCACTTATCCCCTTGAAACCCAGTGGGGCCGTGACACTCATGTCCTCTGTCTGACTTGCATGGGCTGTTGTACTTAGACTGGAATTTCCTAAAGAGGCAGTCCAAGCATGCGATTTTTTGGGTGGGGGGGGGGGGGTGGGGGGGGGGGGGCAAATGTTTTAGGGTTGAACATTACCAGGAGCAGGGTCCTCTGGAGCTGAACCCAATTAATTGTCGCGCAGAGGGGCCCCCCTGCTTCTGGAGATACTTACCTGCATAGGGGGTGCCAGTAGCCACTACCGCTCGGCTAGCAGCGTTCAGTAATAGCGGCGTTTCAAGCTCCCTGGCCATACGGGCCAATAGGAAGCCGTGACATCACCAGGTTCATCTTCAGCTTTGGCACACTTTGCCCCGCGAGAGCTTTAACTTAGCACGAGATACCGGACACCCATGGGTGGTATATCTGGGATACAGGGGCTCCCTGAAATGAATGGGGTTTCAGCTCCGGAGACGCATTGCTGCAATCCTATGTTAAAAAAATGATAAATAAATAAAAGGGCATGAATTGCTCCATTAAGTTTACATTAAGTCCAAAGGTAAAGAACACTGGCAGATTTTATATCTCAGCGTTCTGGGTGTCAGGTGGGTACCCCAGCAGGACTGGCCCGGGATGTCTGTATAAGCCTAGCCATGGGTGGGCAACTCCAGTTCTCAAGGATCACCAACAGGTCAGGGTTTTCAGGATATCCCTGCTTCAGCACAGGTGGCTCAGTCTTTGAATGAGTCTTTGACTGAGCCAACTTGAGCTGAAGCAGGGATATCCTTAAAACCTAGGGTTACCCATATTTGAACATTCCAAAAAGAGCGTTTATTAATGTGTTTTATATGCTGTGCAACATGTCATCAGCCCCCTCCAACTCCCAGCCCCCTCCTCCCCCAGCCACCACTTCTTCCCTCACCTCACAGCCCGCATTCTCTTCTCTCCCACAGCCCCCGCCGCCGTATTTGACAGTCTCTTAGCCCCGCCTCCCTCCGCCTCTCTCGCTGTTCCCCATTACCTTGCGGTAGAGCTCAGGGATGGCAGCGACGGGAGGAGAAGGAGAAGTGCTGGAGCCCGTCCCAGCAGACACCGGTAGTTGTAATTGACTTCTTGGTCTATATACCGCCGGGTGAGCTACTGATCCTGCTCTCTGCCGCCACCATGGTTCTCCTCTTCACCCACCATCCCCCGCTTCTGTCACCGCCCACTGCTGCCCTCCTTCAACTCTTCTTTGGGGGCAATTTTTTTCCAAAATAATAATGCCAAAATCCCGGACGGCAATTACAGACCAAAAAGCCGGACATGTCCAGGGAAATTCAGATGTATGGTAACCCTATGAAAACCTGCCCAGGCGGTGGCCCTGGAGGACTGAAGTTGTCTCTCGTCCTTCTTTCTTAGAGGAAAATAATCTCTCTCACTCTGTGTCACTCCCAGCATGGCAGTTCCCTATATCGGCCTTTAAACACTTCCTTGTTCACTCAAGGAGTCTAGCCTGATTAATTAGGCAGCAGCTGCTGCTGGCTACTCTAGAGGATTAACTCTGAGAGCTGAAAAGGTCCCTTACTGCACTGTTCCAGCACCTAGAGGACAGTGATGGTATCACAACCCTAAAAGAAAAATATAACAATTTCAAACAGGAAATGCACGTATCAGCTGTATACTGACATATATCCTCCAATCTCTCCAGAGCTGCCATCCCTAGAAGCAAAACACAGTCACACAAGTGCCCCTGCCGTTAATACCCCTCCCAACAGTGCTTACATTTTTCAGTTCGTCCCAGTATCTGAGGAGAACATACACAGGTGCTCTCTTAACATTACAAATAAGCACCAATGTGGACCTGACCTACTGCAATCAAAGTTCCTACGACTGGTGCCCCAGCCATTGCCAAACCGCTTGCCTCTTAATCAACTCTATCCTGTCTGCAGGCCATATCCCGCAGACCTGGAAAACTCTACAGTTGACCCGTCTACAAAAGGGGGGACAAAAACTTGTCTCTCAACACAGACCCAATCTCTCTTCTCCCAATACTATCAAAGTCATGAAAAATGTGTCCACTCCAATAAGTGATTACTACACCCAGACAAATTTCCTTAGCCAACTCCCAATTTGGCTTCGCCCAAAACACTGTTAAAAGTTTGCAATGAGATTTAGTGCAGAATGGAACTGGGACAACTCACTGGTGAATATTCCTAGATTTGCGAAGGTTTTGACACTGTTGATCATGTTATCTTGTAAACAAGCTCCAGTGTTCTGGAATAGGGGAACATGCTTTAAATTGGTTAACTCCTACCTATCAGGTAGATCTGTGTCAACTCTGGCTCTAACTCTAACCCCTTGAATATCACCTGTGGGGTTCTGTAAGGCTTCTCTTCTGGGGCCCCTTTTCTTTTCAGTCTTCATTAATAATCTATCTAAGATTGTATGTATGTATGTATGTCTTTATTTACATAGTGCCATTAATACATAGCACTTCACAGTAGTATAACACTTGACAATCATATAAAAAACAAATAACACATCATGCGAATAAGTGCCATCAGACATAAAAGTAACATTGTGGAAGAGGAGTCTCTGCTCCGAAGAGCTTACAATCTAATTGGTAGGGAGAACGTACCGAGACAGAGGTGGGAGGGAGTTCTGGTAAGTGCTCTGCATGGGGCCAAGCTTTATGTATCATGTGTATAGTATTAGCCACGGTGCTATTCATATGCTTCTTAAGCAAGTGTGTCTAAGGTGGGTCTTAAAGGTGGATAGAGAGGGTGTCTATTCGACTATTGCGGGGAAGGGCATTCCAGAGGCGCGGGGCAGTCGGTTAGAAGGGTTTAAGGTGGGAGAGGGCTTTAGATACAAGGGGGTAGAGAGAATACATCCTTGAGCAGAACGCAAGAGTCAGGATGGTGCATAGCAAGAAATTAGGGCTGATATGTAAGGGGGAGCAGAAGACTGTAAAGCTTTAAAGTAAGGAGAATTCAGTGTGCGATGCGAGATTTGATAGGAAGCCTGGAGAGTGATTTCAGCAGGGGAGACGCTGAGCAGATTTAGGAAAGAGTAGAGTGATTCTGGCAGGTGTAAAGGATAGATTGTAGGGGAGACAGTGAGAGAGGCAGGAAGGCCGGACAGCTACAAATGCAATGTTAATTAAACAATCTATATGTATGCAGCACTAGCCTCACTGACCTGGACATGTACTTCAACTTAATTTTTCAAGATTTAAATACTGAATTTCCAAAACCAACTGTTTTTAAATGCAGACAAAACTGTATCGGGTATTTGGGACTAAGGCTACATTTCTAAAGCTTCCAACGACAGAGCTACAGCTCAGAATTAACGCTAATACCATCCTAGCCCCTGTCACTAGTTTTGAGTATCTGGGAATTCGGTTTGACTCCCACTATTGGGCTGCATATTGATACTCTGACTCCAAATTATATGCCAAACTAGGTATACTTTATTGTAACAAATCCTCCCTACACCGCTGGTCAGAAAGCGCATTGCACAGCAGATGATAATGCGAATTATAGACAATGGGGACATAGTATATGGTACAGCTCCCCAAACTCACCTTAGCAAACTTGACACCTTCTACAACTCATTACGCCACTTTGTCCTCCAATGTAACTACAACACACATCACTGCGAATGGTCAGGCGCAAAGTTCACCAGTCCTGTCTTGCCTTCAAATACTTTCGGGCAACTGCCCTCGTATCTGAACAATCTCCTCACCCCTACCACACGCAGCACTTATCACCCGAGATCTGACTCCAAAAGACTGTTCATGGTCTCAAGGTTCACAAGTATCCGGCCGCTCCTCCTTTCTCTTACCATGCACCCCAAAACTGGAACAACCTACCGGAGACTCTCACAGCCGCCACCAGTCTAATTCTTTCTTAAAACTAAAGCTGTCTCACTTTTTAATCTGGTCTCTAACTGTTACATACGCCTATTAATATATATTACCTCTAACTGTGCATGAAATGTCTGTAAATGTATGTTTAACCCTGCTCATTTAACGTAACATGCATTGTCACCCAAAACTCTCCCCAGGATATACTTGAAAACGAGAGGTAACTCTCAATGTATTACTCCCTGGTAAAACATTTATAAATAAATAAATAACACTATGTAAACACATTGCAGGACCTACTTCATAGGGTATTGCTTGCTTCAAGAGATAAGGATACTTTATTTGCTCTTGCGGTTGTAACTTTGCGGATCATTACAATGAGACATTGTCGGGCACTGGAAGAATGGTGGGACACATTGCTTTTTTTTGAAGCTGCATTCACTGACTTAAGGCCGTGCGTATAGTGCCGGCGAGCGCCCCCAAAAAAAATGCATTGCCGCCGAGCGTCACAAAATTGGAAGCTAGCAATATTTGATTTTTCACGGGCTGTCACCTCAGTGTGAGCCCCTGAACCAATCAAATGCCGTACGCCTGCGACGCCGCCGCAAAACGAAATATAACTTTCGCTGCCGGTCGAAGGTGATGTCACCTGTCCCGTCGCGTCGCCGCTCGGGGCACAATATGCGCGGCCTAAGTCTGCAGGTCTCCCCAGGAAAAAGAAGTCACAAAGGAAAGGGAACTTCAGCGAGCTTGTCAACGGTGGCAAACACAATGTCCCTACCTTACAGCTTACTCGGGAATGGAAGTGAGGACGGCTGCTATGGAAGTGATGATATATGCTCTCTCCTGAACAAGTAGTAACTACACTTCCTGAAAAGCTAAAACCAAAAGCCTAGCAACACGAGCACAACCAATATTATCCAAGCTGCTTGAAAACTAAAAGCTGCTCACTACTAACATGTTTATTTACATTTTTGACAAGAAGCATATTCCCTAGTGTTTCAAGTACTGTATGTGGGAAGTTTTCCCAGCTCAGGCCAGGACACGTTTACCCTCATTATGCTTCTGAAGAGGCAGCTGCAGACCACTTCGCTGCACACTTCTTAGCAGAAGAATGGATGAAGCTAATCACACACAGTGCAGTACAATTCATCAAACAATCATGTCTGGTACACTGATAGCACTGATAGCAATGATGCACTGACAGCACTGATGTGGGAGAGGTGTTATAAGGCAGGTAGTTACAATAAGTAAATGGAAAGGGAGGGGACTGTTATATAAGGGGCAGGGGACAAGTTATTATAAGGGGCAGGGGACTAGTTATATAAGGGCAGGGGACTAGTTATTATAAGGGACAGGGACTAATTATCATAAGGTGCGGGGGGGACTAGTTAGAGAAGGGCCAGGAGGCTAGTATAAGGTGAGGGGATAGTATTATAAGATGCAGGGACTAGTTATAATAAGGTGCAGGGGACTATTTATTATAAGGGGCAGGGGACTATTTATTAAAGGGGCAGGGACAAGTTATTATAAGGGGCAGGGACTAGTTATAAAGGGCAGGGGACTATATTTCTGCAGGGGACTATTGTTATAAGGGAGGAGGCTAGTTATACAGTGCAGGGGACTTTTATAAGGGGCAGGGGACAAGTATTATAAGGGCAGGGACTAGTTATCATAAGGTGCAGGGGACTAGTTATTATAAGTGGCAGGAGGCTAGTTATTAAGTGCAGGGGACAGTTATTATAAGGTGCATGGACTAGTGTATCATAAGGTGCAGGGACTATTTATTATAAGGGGCAGGGGACTATTTATTATAAGGGGCAGGGGACAAGTTATTATAAGGGGCAGGGGACAAGTTATTATAAGGGGCAGGGACTAGTTATCATAAGGTGCAGGGGACTAGTTATAAGGGGCAGGAGGCTAGTTATACAGTGCAGGGGACTATTATTATAAGGGGCAGGGGACAAGTTTATAAGGGGCAGTGACTAGTATCATAAGGTGCAGGGGACTAGTTATTATAAGTGGCAGGAGGCTAGGTATAAAGTGCAGGGGACTAGTTATTATAAGGTGCAATGATAGTTATCATAAGGTGCAGGGACTATTTATTATAAGGGCAGGGACTAGTTATCATACGGTGCAGCAGACTAGTTTATAAGGTGCAGGGGATTAGTATCACATGGGCAGGGAACTAGATATTATGAGACTATTTATATAAGGGCAGGAGGCTAGTTATACGGTGCAGGGGACTATTTATTATAAGGGGCAGGGGGGACAAGTTATTATAAGGGGGCAGGACTAGTTATCATAAGGTTGCAGGGGACAGTTATTATAAGGGGCAGGAGGCTAGTTATAAAGTGCAGGGGACTAGTTATATTAGGTGGCAGGGACTAGTTATCATAAGGTGCAGGGGACTATTTATTATAAGAGGCAGGGGACTAGTTATAAGGGGCAGCAGACTAGTTATAAGGTGCAGGGGATTAGTTATCACATGGTGCAGGGAACTAGTTATTATGAGGCTAGTTATTATAAGGGGCAGGAGGCTAGTTATAAGGGGCAGGAAGCTAGTTATTATAAGGTGCAGGGACTAGTTATCATAAGGGGCAGGAGACTAGTTATAAGGTGCAGGGGATTAGTTATCACATGGTGCAGGGAACTAGTTATTATGAGGCTAGTTATTTATAA
>WSYH01016396.1:0-13082 GCA_036426205.1 Ascaphus truei
GTGCAGGCAGTCTCTGCGTGCTCCTGTGAGGGTGAGATACATGTGCAGGCAGTCTCTGCGTGCTCCTGTGAGGGGGAGATACATGTGCAGGCAGTCTCTGCGTGCTCCTGTGAGGGGGAGATACATGTGCAGGCAGTCTCTGCATGTTCCTGTGAGGGGGAGATACATGTGCAGGCAGTTTCTGCGTGTTCCTGTGAGGGGGACATACATGTGCAGGCAGTCTCTGCGTGCTCCTGTGAGGGGGAGATACATGTGCAGGCAGTCTCTGCGTGTTCCTGTGAGGGGGAGAAGATACACGTGCAGCGCAGATCTGCGTGCGGCTCTGTGAGGGGGAAGATACAGTGCAGGCAGTCTGCGTGCTCCTGTGAGGAGAGATGAGAGATATCAGGCAGGCAGTCACTGTCGTGCTCTGCTGAGGGGAGATAATGTGCAGGCAGTCTCTGGTGTTCCTGGAGGGGGAGATACATGTGCAGGCAGTTCTCTGCGTGCTCCTGTGAGGGGGAGATACATGTGCAGGCCCGTTCTGCGTGTTCCTGTGAGGGGGGAGATACATGTGCAGGCAGTTCTGCGCGTGCTCTGTGAGGGGGGGCAGATACATGCTGTGCAGGCAGTCTCTGCGTGTCTCCTTGAGGGGGAGATACATGTGCAGGCAGTTCTCGGAGTGTCCTGTGAGGGGGAGATACACGTGCAGGCAGTCTCCTGCGTGCTCCTGTGAGGGGGAGATACACCGTGAGGCAGTCTCTGCGTCTCCAGTGAGGGGGAGATACACGTGCAGGGCAGTCTCTGAGTGTTCCTGTGAGGGGAGATACACGTGCAGGCAGTCTCTGGTGTTCCTTGATGAGGGGAGATACAGTGCAGGCAGTGCTCTGCGGTGCTCTGTGGGGGGAGATACAGTGTGCAGGCAGTCTCTGCGTGTTACGGTGAGGGGGAGATACAGTGCAGGCGTCTCTGCGTGCTCCTGTGAGGGGGAGATACATGTGCAGGCAGTCTCTGCGTGCTCCTGTGAGGGGGAGATACATGTGCAGAGTCTCTCGTGCTCCTGTGAGGGGGAGAAGGGAGATACAATGTGCAGCGCGTCTACTGGTTGTTCTGTGAGGGGGAGTACATGTGCAGCAGTCCTGCGTGCTCCTGTGAGGGGGAGATACATGTGCAGGCAGTCTCTGCGTGCTCCTGTGAGGGGGAGATACAGTGTGCAGCAGTCTCTGCGTGCTCCGTGAGGGGGAGATACAGTGCAGGCAGTCTCTGCGTGTCCTGTGAGGAGGGAGATACAGTTGCAGGCAGTCTACTGCGTGCTCCTGTGAGGGGAGATACAGTTGCAGGGCAGTCTCTGCGTGCTCCTGTGAGGGGGAAGGGTACATGTAGGCAGGTCTGCGGCTCAGGTGGGGTGGAAGAGACATGTGCAGGCAGTCCTGCGTGCTCCTGTGAGGGGGGGGATACAGTGCAGGCATGTCTTGCGTGCTTCCTGTGAGGGGAGAGAGGAGATACATGTGCAGGCAGTCTCATGCGTGCTCCTGTGAGGGGGAGATACGTGCAGGCAGTCCTGCGTGCCCTGTGAGGGGAGATACATGTGCAGGCAGTCTCTGCGTGTCCTGTGAGGGGGAGATACATGTGCAGCAGTCTCTGCGTGCTCCTGTGAGGGGGATAACTGTCAGGCAGTCCTGCGTGCTCCTGTGAGGGGAGATTACATGTGCAGGCAGTCTCTGCAGTGCTCCTGTGAGGGGGGAGAATACAGTGTGCAGGCAGTCTGCTGTCTCTCGTGAGGGGGAGATACATGTGCAGCAGTCTCTGCGTGTGCTCCTGTGAGGGGGAGATACATGGTGCAGGGCAGTCTTTGGCATGCTCCGTGTGAGGGGAGTACATGTGCAGGCAGTCTCTGCGTGTCCTGTGAGGGGGAGATAACTGTGCAGGCCGTCCTGCGTGCTCCGTGAGGGGGGTGGAGATAAAGTGCAGGCAGTCCTGCGTGTCCTGTGAGGGGGAGTACACGTTGAAGGCAGTCTTCTGCGTGCTCCTGTGGGGGGAGATACCGTGACAGGCAGTCTCTGCGTGCTCCTGTGAGGGGGAGATACAATGTGCAGGCAGTCCTGCGTGTCTCCTGGAGGGGAGAGAATACACGTGGCAGGCAGTCTCTGCGTGTTCCTTGTAGGGGAGGATAGATTGCACGTGCAGCGTCTCTGCGTGCTCCTGTGAGGTCGTGTGAGGGAGATTACATGTGCAGGCAGTCTCTGCATGTTCCTTGGAGGGGGGAGATACAGTGCAGGCAGTCTCTGCGTGCATCTGTGAGGGGGAGATACATGTGCGGCAGTCTCTGCGTGCGCCTGTGGGGGGAGATACATGTGCAGGCAGTCTCTGCGTGCTCCTGTGAGGGGGAGAACATGTGCAGGCAGTCTCTGGTGCTCTGTGAGGGGAGATACATGTGCAGGCAGTCTCTGCGAATTTCCCGTGAGGGGTGAGATACATGTGCAGGCAGTCTCTGGCGTTCCTGTGAGGGGGAGATACATGTGCAGGCGTCTCTGCGTCTCCTGTGAGGGGGGAGATCATGTGCAGGCAGTCTCTGCGTGTTCCTGTGAGGGGGGAGATACATGTGCAGGCAGTCTCTGCGTTTCCTGTGAGGGGGAGGACATGTGGCAGCAGTCTCTGCGTCTCTGTGAGGGGGAGATACATGTGCAGGCAGTCTCTGCTGTCTCCTGTGAGGGGGAGATACATGTGACAGGCAGTCTCTGCGTGCTCCTGTGCGGGGGAGATACACTGTGCAGGCAGTCTTGTGGGCTCTGTGAGGGGGAGATACATGTGCAGGCAGTCTATGCGTGTGTTCTCCTGTGAGGGGGAGATACATGTGCAGGCAGTCTCTCTTGCTCCTGTGAGGGGGAGAACATGGTGCAGGCAGTCTTGCGTGCTCCTGTGAGGGGGAGATACATGTGCAGGCAGTCTCTGCGTGTTCCTGTGAGGGGGAGATACATGTGCAGGCAGTCTCTGCGTACTCCTGTGAGGGGGAGATACATGTGCAGGCAGTCTCTGCATGTTCCTGTGAGGGGGAGATACATGTGCAGGCAGACTTTGCAGAGACATCAGACAATGTTTGTCTCTAATCCGGAAACAGCGGTTAAAAAAAATATATGAAACACTTAAAGAATATGGAAAATGTATGGGGTTTATAGTTAATGCCATCAAAACTGAGATTGTAGCGCTGTCTCGCAACAATAATGTTAGGTGGGAGGAAGACGTCCCTTTTAAAAAGACAAGACAGCCAATCAAATACTTGGGGGTTAATATAGACCCTGACCTAGAAAAATTGTATACAAGCAATTTTAAATCAATCCAACCAAAGTGATTAAAGAGCTGGAAAGCTGGCAAGGCCTCCCGTTGAACTTAGCGGGTAGATGACAACTCGCTAGGATTATATACCCATTGCAGAAGCTGCCTATTCTGGTTCGCCATGCAGACATAAAATTGATTAATAGTGCAATAAATAAGTTTATATGGAATAAAGGCAGAAATAGAATTGCAATGTCAAAACTATTTCTCCCAAAGGAACTTGCTGGAGTGAGTTTAGCTGACATTAGAAAATACAATTTGGCATGCATAGCCAGGCATATGGGAGACTGGCTAATGGACAAAGAAATGTATTCCTGTACGAAACATGAGGAACAAATGGTGCTCCCAATGACACTGAAAGAGATCCTACACACAACTTGGGGAAATATACCTTTAGTAATTAGAGGGAATCCACTGATACAAGATACATGGGCCACGTGGAAGACACTGAGAAAAAAAGTGTGGGATGTCCTACAAAATATCCATATTTCTGCCTATACAAGGTAACATGAAATTTGAACCAGGTCGATCTCAAAATATGTTTAAGATGTGGGAAACCAGGGGGATAAAAAATATAGGGCAGCTGGTAGATACAGAACGGGAACACTTTATGTCATTTGAAGAGCTCAAAGTTAAGAAGGAATTCCCACAATCTCACTACTTCCCCTGCATGCAGATCATACATTACTGTAAGAGCCTAGAAAACTATAAGAAAGAAATATACATGACATGACAAAAGTGGTAACTGTGAAGGAACCTCTATCGGTTTTATTTGGGGACATGGAGGAGTGGAAAGAAGTTAATGGGGACTCAGGAATCCCAAGGATTGCTGAAATAATTCTCCTGGCAGCTAGAAAGTCTATAATGGTGCAATGGGTGAAGTATGACCCTCCAAACTTGGAAACGGTTAAAACATCTCACTCAGCTAATGACCTTAGATACAATGGAAAAGGAGACCAATAAGGAACCAAAAACTGAGATTTCTTTACAAAATGAGAACTCTTTATTGACTCCCTACCGCAGAGTGAAAAAGACCAAATATATCAGGCTTTCGCACACACATCCTGGAGTCTCCTGCGGCAAATTGCACAAGGTAATAGATGAGGTAAATAGATGGAGAAAAGAACCGGGTTAAACAGGTATCAAGACACGAGAACAGTATATCTGAACCTAACGTCTGTAATATGTGTCTGACTAAAGTTATGTTTTGTACAAGTTAATTATTTAATTTAAAAATTGTGTATTTTTGTATTTTTGAGTTAAGTTTGTGCAACTGATGTATACCTTTTTTCTTTAAAGTATAATTTAAACATGTAAAATTGTAAAGATGTGTTTAAATCTGTCATGTTTACCAGCAATAGTAGAAAATCAATAAAAAGAACAATGAGAAAAAAAAATATCACGGGTTTAGTTAGCATATGTATAGAACAGTTAGGCCTATACAGAACTGTTCCTGCAGATTTTGAAGAAACTTGCTGTAGTCATTTGGCAGAGTTTATCACAGTTGGCTTTCAGTTAGGATTGGAGTTTAAATCTGATCATGTACAGTAGCTGGAGATTACAAATCTATGATCAGAGCAAAATGCTGATGCAGCATAGCCTCCCGGCCGCTATGCCTTTTCCTGGGCCCTACCAGTGTAAGCCCTGTTAGGTGCAGGCAGCGGTTGGGCTAATTGCTTCAGAAAGGCTCTGTGTGCTTTTGCCGCCTTGGATAAATTAGATGTATCCAAGGGCGGCCTTAACAACAACCAGAAAGTGTCAGCCTGAAAGGTGAGTACTGAGCACTGTGTGTGATCCAATCAGTATTCAACCTGCTCTGTTAAGGGGCAGGGTTACAAACACCAACCCAAAGGCTATAAGTACTGGCACTTTCCTAAAATCTGGGGCTCTCTCTGTCAGTTTCTCTCCTCCCTCTGGGAGTGAGCATCATCTGCCCTCCATCTCAGCAGGAGATGTGAGGAGGAGTCCATCAGGCCTGGTCTGGGCCTCAAGCCTTAACCAGTGCCTTTCACTAGGGGAAGCCGAGGGAAGAATGCACCTGTTAAGTTTATTCAACCTGCATGCAATAAAAATCCAGTTGAACCAGAATCAGTGTGATTCACTGTCTTGCTGAAAGAACAAAGATGTCAGTATGGACCACCCACTGCTATCACAGAGGATCCATGCT
This sequence comes from Ascaphus truei, assembly GCA_036426205.1. Taxonomy (NCBI): domain Eukaryota; kingdom Metazoa; phylum Chordata; class Amphibia; order Anura; family Ascaphidae; genus Ascaphus; species Ascaphus truei. The sequence goes on from WSYH01016396.1 coordinate 5,480, forward strand.
GACTGGAGGCGCTGCACCAATGAATAACTAAAGGTAACCTATAAACCTGTCTTGTTCTCCCCACAACACGCGGAGCACTCAGTCCTCCTGTTACCACACAGGTACAGCATAACACCTATGAAGTAGCTAGAGAAGAAGCAGACCCCCCCAAATATCACTTAGGGTGGGGGTACAAGGGCTACACTGGCAAAACATGTAGCAGGAAGGGAACCTGTTTGCATTGGTTGCAAGGTTTCAGACATCTGTTAATGTCTGGGCCTTTTCAACTCTAAATTAGAACTGAATTAGAGTCAAATCTTTTGCTCCCAGACAATATTTACTCTTTGGTTCCGGCTGGGAGTAAATTGGTAATGAACCCCATTGCATATATCTTTAATTTAGGAAGTTATTAGGACGTTATTGTAAAATACATTCCGGATAAAATTAAACTCACAAAATTCAACCTTGATGAATGCTTGTGACAAGAGTTAATTAACTCTTGTCACAAGCAGCCTTTGCTCTTAAGCAGAAATGCTTTTAAGTAGAAATCTTTCAAGTAGTATGGAAGTTTAAAAAAGGAAGTTCAAAAAGAAGTGGAAAAAGTGGACACAATCTACTGCTTCTGATTCCTGCATTTGAACTACGCTGGAAAGGAGGTTATCATCCCACACTGCACATCTCAACACATTGCTATTGCTGTGATGCCACCTTTACTTTTTATATTTACTGTAACCTCACTTATTTTCAAATTATGCACTTCCTTCCACCAGCCTCATCATGTCTCTAACTCTATTCATATTTCGCCATCTCTCCTTACTTCACCACTTCTCAGTTCACATGAACTCCTCTCTTACCTGCGCCCTCTGTCACCACACAGTAATGCCGCCTGCACTAAAACACACCCCTACAAATCATCCTCACACATCCTCTTTCTATCCATGCTTCTCCTCCTTGCTTCTGGGGATATCTCTCCCAATCCTGGTCCCTGCCTTATTTCTACTTGCTCTCGTCCTCGCCTTCCACATGCAACTTCTACTCCTTCTGGTGTAAACCCCTCCAACCTCATACCCATCCCCTGCCACCCTCCCTCCTCTCTCCCTTTCTCCTGTGCCCTTTGGAATGCTCGCTCCCTCTCTAACAAGTTCCTCTCTGTGCATGACTTCTTTCTCTCTCACTCCCTGCTTCTCTTTGCTATAACTGAGACCTGGCTCACTCAGTCTGACTCTGCTCTGGAAGCTGCCCTCTCCTATGGTGGCCTTTCCTTCTCCCACACTCCACGCCCTGATGGCAGGGGTGGAGGCGTGGGGCTCCTGCTCTCCTCTCTCTGTCGTTACAGAACAGTTTCTATTCCCCCCTCTCTTGCTTTTCCCTCCGAGGCTCACACAGTCCAGATCTTCTCTCCTCTCCCGGTCCATGTGGCGGTCATCTATCGCCCACCTTCCTCTACTCATCCCCCTTCTGCCTTTCTCTCTCACTTTGAATCCTGGCTCTCTTTCTTTCTCTCCTCAGACTCCCCTGTTCTTCTCCTTGGGGACTTCAACTGCCACATTGATGACCCCTCTCTCCCTTGGGCAAAAACAGAGCTCCTTATACTACCTCCCAAACCTGGCCCTACTACATCCTTCCACATTGCTATTGGAAATACGATCATTCACCCAGTAGCCCAAGCACGCTGCCTAGGGGTCACACTTGATTCCTCTCTCTCATTCTCCTCTCATATTCAAAACGTTTCTAAAACTTGTCGCTTTTTCCTCCGCAATATCACAAAGATACGCCCTTTCCTCTGTTACTCAACTGCTAAAACTCTGACTCAGGCCCTCATTCTCTCACGTCTCGATTACTGCAACCTCCTGCTGTCCGGCCTTCCTACCTCTCACCTGTCTCCCCTACAATCTATCCTAAACACTGCTGCCAGAATCACTCTACTCTTTCCTAAATCTGTCTCAGCGTCTCCCCTGCTGAAATCCCTCTCCTGGCTTCCGATTAAATCGCGTATCTCACACTCAATTCTACTGCTCACTTTTAAAGCTTTACATTCTTCTGCCCCTCATTACATCTCAGCCCTAATTTCTCGCTATGCACCATCACGACTCTTGCGTTCTTCTCAAGGATGTCTTCTTTCTACCCCCTTTGTATCTAAAGCTCTCTCCCGCCTTAAACCTTTCTCACTTTCTGCCCCACACCTCTGGAATGCCCTTCCCCTCAATACCCGACTAGCCCCCTCGCTATCCACCTTTAAGACCCACCTTAAGACACATCTGCTTAAAGAAGCATATGAGTAGCACTGGATAATCATGGACACATGACACAAAGCTTGGCCCCCTGCAGACGCACTTACTAGTATTCCCTCCTACTGTCTCTGTACGTTCTCCCTACCTACCAATTAGATTGTAAGCTCCTCGGAGCAGGGACTCCTTCCTTAATGTTACTTTTACAGTATGTCTGAAGCACTTATTCCCATGATCTGTTATTTATATTTGTTATTTATATGACATGTATTACTACTGTGAAGCGCTATGTACATTTTATGGCGCTATACAAATAAAGACATACTGCACCGACACACTTTATTCGAGCAAATACCCAGTATGTACCTGGCAGATACCTGGAATGCGCCGCTCCTCACCTCTGACAAGCCCCGTTGCGTTTGCCTTCCCAGCCTGGGTTCATGCCTGGCTGACGGGCGCTAATCTGTAAATGATAATTAGAAGGATTTTAATAGGCTGCAATGCTTGGTTGTCTAACAGATGGATAAAATTCATGAAATTAAGCAGTATCATATATAACTGTGCAGTATTGCAGCAGTGGGAATATAACTGCTTAAATCATGCATGGAAAATACCTCAATGCAAATTGGGCAGGGGAAAACATACACAAACTCGTGGGACTAGCCAAGCTCGAATAAAGTGTGTCGCCAGTGTACATACATACATACATTAACCCTGTTCAGTTCAACATTTGATCTGGTTTACAGAGAGACAGTGACCCCTAGGCCTCGGACATGGTCAAAAAGACCGTGCTGAGGCGCGCTGAGCCGCACTGAGGGGAAACATTATCCCTATCAGCGCGGCTTTAGACGGCGCTTCCGAGGCGTTCGGAGGCGTGTGGAAATGCAGGAGACAGGCAAGTTTACATTTTGCCGCTGAGGGAAGCGCAGGGCCGGTCACGTGACTGCCAGAAGCCAATGGCAGTCCGTGACGTGGGCGCCTCCCGGCCCGCCTCCATGCCCACCTCCCGCCCGCCTCCCACCCTGCAAACAAGCGCGCTCGCTGACGCTCATGCAGGGACAAGAAAAATCTGCATGAGCAGGTGAGCGTCAGTGCTGCCCAGCGCCGCTCCCTGCACCATGTCTCAGGCCTTATTCTGTAATGTGTGATAGCGTATCTGACGTGCCATCGCATAAAGTCAATGGGTGGTATATTAATTTCAGCTTTATAATCTGTCGGAGGATTGCAGTAACATGGTTGTTATTTCAATAAAACAGGCTACCAGTGAAAATGAAGCAATGGGGTTATTACAGTAAATATGGCGGTTGTGCTGTTACATACACCAGCAGCAATTAAAGCCCCCTTTTGGGAATGATGGCATGTAACCCTCAAGTATAAGGATATCTAACAGCAAATACCCCATTAGGCATGCATTTGCCCAGGGGTCAAAATAAAAAACGAGCAGTTTAATAAGGGTGATAGTCGGTTTGCTGGCAGGTGTGATGACCCCTACAGGAGGTCAACGCCCAAAACATTTAGCAACCGGCCTATCTTTTGAGCGTCATTGGGGCAAAGGGTCCTAGTAAATGTTCCTCATTGTTTAAGTATTTAAATACTAGCTGGGGAGCCATAGACAGGAAGTGAAGAAAGATTTACAAAAATGGGGTGGGGGGGAGTTGAGTTTTGAGTGTGTGCCGTAGAGAGGGCCCCCCCTTTCTCGACTATACGTCAGGGCCTGGTCTGTGGTACCCCCGTTTGGTAAAGTCCCAAAGAAGCAAAGAAGAAGACAGGTGCATTTAGGCTGTTACACATATGTCTTTTACATGGCAGAGGGTGATCACTTTTGCTAGGCATCAAGATATATCCTGTGGACAGTACAAAACATAGGTGGACTTCCCAGCACTCTAATAACGATACAATGGCAATGATGTTTGTCAAAAAAACATAGAATTTTTATAGTTGAAATTGCGTAGAACATACACGTGTATATATATATATATCAAACACACAAAATGAAGTCGCTCACGCTATATATACTAAAGGCTAGACCAGAACCCAAATATAAATATTGATATCTTAATTGTAAAAACCAAGACAACCAATAATACAGAGAAACTGGTGGTGCTAGGGGATATAAATAATATAGAACACACAGAGAAAAGACTAACAGAATCCCTAGATGTGGCACTCACAATATACCTCAAAATAAAGAATAAAATAAGAGACAAAAATCTGGACCCAGAGTCAAAGTAGAAAAAATGGCAACGATTTTAATACTGAGCAGTAGGACACACTAACATTTAAAAAACATATACAAACTAATGGCAGACTAGCAGCAATAATAAGCACGAGCACTGAACAAAAGAAAATAAGAAATGTCACTGGAAACTAAACTATAAAGCAAAAGAATTTGTATCAACGAATAACCCCAAAATAAGTGAGGTGATGCAAATAAGGTAAATAGTAAAGTCACCCCTAAGTACTCCTAACTACTAAAAATAAGCAGAAACAGAGAAACAATAGGATATATAATAAATAACCTTATATGTACTAGAATAAGGCACACATAAGAAAAAGTAATCTTAAATCTTACGTTTTCTTATGTGTGCCTTATTCTAGTACATATAAGTTTATTTATTATATATCCTATGGTTTCTCTGTTTCTGCTTATTTTTGGTACTATAGTTAGGAGTACTTAGGGGTGTCTTTACAATTTAGCTGATTTCTTATTTTGGTATACTTATTTTCTTTTGACGTCACAGGATACGAATGGTAGCAGTCCCCGCAAAAACAGCAAGTGGCCGGCTGGGATCAGTGTATACCAAAATGTAAACAGTCCCGTAGATAGAATAGTGAGTGGTAAATGATAAAACTGGACAATATCACGTCCACAAGGCACTACCTACGCGTTTCATCTCGAAAGACTTCATCCTGTGACGTCATCGAGTTCTCGCGTGATTTGGAGCCAAGAACTCACTGCTTTAACGCAGGATTTGGAGGAGGGCGGCGTCCCTCATGTTCTCCGGTACATGGAGGTTACCATTGAGGTTGCTGCAATTCATCCACACCGGATAACTTCACCGAAGTCACCTGGTACCTGGTTCCTGCGTCTGGCTGGTGATTGAGTTGTACTCATAACTGCTTTTTATTCCGTTATGTTTGTGAGTGTGTTTTTTACATCTTCTACTCCATAAATATTTTGATATACTTTTTTACGCTATGAGTGCGCCTGTTTTTTGTCTGTCTTTTTAGAGATATATATATTTTTATATAGATATATATATTTTTATATAGATATATATATCTATTTTTACTATAGATCATATATATAAGATCTAGTATTTAGTTTGGGGCTGTGTTGTTTTGTGGTTTTTTTTTTTATTGGTGGGCTAGCGGGGGTGGCCGAAGTGGGTATTAGCCTGGTGTGTTTGTTTAGGCTTGCTGGTGGGTAGTGGAGAGGGCTTAAACCCCTGCCATGACCGTTAGTCGGTTTAATCTGCTACGTCGTTGAAGGGGGTTAAGGTGTAACCGCAACCCCCCGCAAGCAGTAACCAGCCACCAAGGGCCAAATACCATCCCTCACCCACCCCCGCTACCCACCATCAACCTGGCAACTGCGATTAACCCCTTATATTGCCTGAGCGTTTTCCGCTAATGTAATGAAGTGGGCGTTAAATGCATTTTTCCCTGCTCGGATGCTGCCGGGGGCTCCGTTGCTGAGTATTAATGGGTATCTACTCCGGAGACCCCCGGCACCAATCCAGGCTGATTTTTTCGAAGTGTCTCGCCCTTACCATGCTTATAACAACCACCTCAACACCCCGCCACTTTTAGTTGGCGGGACGAGTTGCGATAAATTTTTTTTCAGCAGTGCTTACTAATTCAGCCGGGTTGGAAAAAGTGCCGGATTATAATTAGAAAAACCATAGATTGTACAATTTTTCTTTATTTATATAACCCATAGAAAAACCCAAATTTTCACCGCTATCCTCTTTTTCTCAAACCTCTTTCCTCCTCTTCCACCATTCTTTCAAAATTTTTCTCATCCTTCATCCTTTTTTTTCCTTCTCCGTGGCTTCTTCGGCCCCGCCTGACATCGGCGCCCGAGAAGGGTTTAGCGGGAAGAAAAAGTGGCCGATTTGGGTGCCACGGAGCGGCGCTTGGACGGGAATCGGCAAAGCTCCTGCGGGCAGTGGGGGCGAGAAAGAATGGCGAGAAACACGGCGGTCAGGCAGCGCTGAGTGCAAAGGAGGCCCCGAAGGCGCGGAAGCAATCAAAACCTGACATACCGGGGGGAACAAATGAGACTCAACAGGAGACCTTTAAGGACACAAGGTGAAAAGAGGGAAGTGGGGGAAAAAGAAAACCAGGGGATAGGGGCAGGCGACGTTACAGGCGCTCCTAGCCCCTCTTCTGGTCCCATTCCTAGAGTCATTGAGTGTAGTGTGACTTCCCGTTTTCGCTTGTGAGAAAAGCAAGTGCTCCCGACAAACCAAAAACACATCAGGATGCAATTAAATAAGAAACTGTTAATGAAAGAAAATCCCAAAATGGGAGATAAACCACAAAACTAGCTCACATCTACTGAAGTGCTATTGGCATACATATAGCTGCTTTATTACTGACTAAAATTAATTCTAGAAATAATATACCAGAGAACCAGTCTGCTCCTTACAATTAGGTATACACAATGCTATATCAGAACCCTATAGGCAATAGGATAAATAATTGTAGTACCGAAACGAACGGCTCAAACCAACTGGTGCCACGGACTGCCAGAACGCCTGAGGACATAGGTTTTATAGGCTCCCTGGAGCAAGCTCCACCAACCTGTGGCTCTGATTACATCAGGGCCGAGGAAAGAATGAACGCTTCAAACGATCCAGTACGTACTGGGCCACTGGCGTTTCGCTTTGGGGATTTTCCCCAGTTTTATGGGGTGTTAATAGGCCCAAGTCCTTTCCCACGCTCAAGGAGTGATTTATGAATGTGTGATCACTTTGTGTTTGCGTTTTTTGACAGCTGATCATTGGGCTACAAAGACCCAGTGTAGAGAGAATTGTGACTGTTCCTCTACTATCGAGTGGGGCCATGTTGTGGTGCTTTTCTGACTAGGTCTCCTGGTGCAGCGGAGCCAGTGGTACTGGGAGTGGCTGTATACCCCCTCCCCCCAGTATTATTGCAATATTGTAATTTTGGGGACTGGTCGGTGGTAGTTGACAATCACATAACGGACATGGAATGAAGGTACGGGTATGTTTACACTGTTATTTCTTGATGCTAGGATTAAGCAAGATCGGTTATCACGGTGGAATGCTCTAGTCTTTGACCAGTCCCGAGATGCCTATAATGGCTGTCGCTTTGATCAACCCGCTATAGCATAGCATAATGGATAGGCGAGAAAAGGTTTGGTTATA
>WSYH01016397.1:0-13079 GCA_036426205.1 Ascaphus truei
CCCCCTGCTTCCCGAGATACAGGCCCCTCTAGGGGGTGCCGGTATCCCTCTGCTTGGTTTACAGGCCGCGGTCACGTGATCAGGACCTTTAAATGCAGAGGGATACCGGCACACCATAAAGGGGCCTGTATCTCGGGGAGCAGGGGGGTCCCGGACCTGAAACCAACGCGCTTCAGCTCCGGAGACCCCCTGCACATCTACACTATGAATAAAAATTTATTTTAAATAATTTTTAATGTGACGATGTTTGCGCAGAGAGAGCAGCGGATCTCTCTCTGCTGCAAACACATCTCGCCAGGGGACGGCCTATAGTATCATTGATGTGCATATACAGTACTGTATGTGTATGTTAGGGGTTATAGGGGTGGTTGTTATACAGTATATACTGTATATATACAGTATATACTGCATTACAATTCATGAATTTCTCAGCTTCAAAGACAACAGCTCGCAAACGCCTCCATGCGTTTTTACACGGCATTGCAGTATTGCAGCCAGCGGGAATAAAATGCTTAAATCACGGGCGCGATATAACGCTATATACCCCGGGAGAAAACGACACAAAACCGCAGATAACCGGGATACTCCGAAATTCGCGGAGCTAGCCAAGTAAGAATAAAGTTGGTCAGTAGTGTACGGTACTGTAGTGAGCAAAGTCTCCATCTTTGCTGATGACACAAAGTATGGTAGTAAAATCAGAGCAGGATGTAATTTCTCTCCAGAAGGACTTGGATTGACTGGAAACTTGGGCAGGTAAATGACAGATAAAGTTTAATATAGCTAAATGTAAGATTATGCATTTGGAAAACAAGAATAAACAGGCAATTTACAAATTAAATGGGGATACATTAGGAAAATCATTGATGGAGAAGGATTTAGGAGTGCTTGTAGACAGCAGGCTAAGCAATAGTGCCAAAAGTCATGCAGTAGCTGTAAAGGCAAACACGATCTTATCTTGCATTAAATGGGCAATGGATGGAAGGGAAATAAACATAATTATGCCCCTTTATAAAGCATTAGTAAGACCACACCTTGAATATGGAGTACAATTTTGGGCACCACTCTATAGAAAATAAATTATGGAACTAGGAAAGTGCAGAGAAGAGCCCCAAATTAATAAAGTGGATGGATAACCTGATTTATGAAGCGAGGTTAGCTAAATTAGATTTGTTTACATTAGAAAAGAGGCAACTAAGAGAAGATATGATAACTATATACAAATAGGTTCGGGGACAATACAAGGAGCTTTCATAGAACTATTCAATCCAAGGGCAGTACAAACAACACAGGGTCATCCCTTATGGTTGGAGGAAAGGAGATTTCACCCGCAATAAAGTAAAGGGGTCTTTACAGCAAGGGCAGTTAACACGTGGAATTAATTAACCTTGGAGACTATGAGGGCAGATACAATATATATATTCAAAAAAATGATGGACATCTTTAAAAAAAAGGAAAGGTATACAGAGAAATACCAAATAAGTAAAGATGGAAAGGATGTTGATTCAGGGAGTAATCTGATTGCCAATATTTGGAGTCAGTAAGGAATTTATTTTTCCCCTTTTGAGATATCATTGGATGATATTTCACTGGGGGGTTTTGTTTGCCTTACTCTGGATCATTATACGGTAAGTACAAATATAGGATAAAGTATCTGTCGTCTCAATTTAGCATAGGAAATATGTATTTTTTCAACCTCATCTGCTATCTAACTATGTAACTATGTAACTATGTAACATATAATATACGACATCCTCCATTTATTTTAATTGTACATTAATACACATGAAATATTGATTTATATTGTTAAGGTATTGTGATGCTCACACCACGTTACAGTCTCTTTTAGTCCCAATTTAAGGGAGGAAACACTGTATTTCTCTATATGGGGTTTATTTACAGGGATTAAATCATACACCAACAGGCCCACCATCCCTTTAAGTCAAAACAAAACATAAAAAGAACACCTATTCCCTCCAGGGAAAATAACTCAAAGTTGAGCAACAGAGGAAAGGCAGTATTTTTCCAATGTTACAGAGGAAAAAACAACAGATTTTGGCTACATTGTGAATGTGAGGGAGTAGTCAAATGTGACAACAGCGTTCTTGTGATACTGGGTGTATGATAGTACTGCCAACAGTAATGTAGAAGGGGCAGTAAGGCCAGGCTTGGGAGGAAGTATGAGGAGCCCCATCTTTGACATGTTAAGTTTGAGTCGGCTAAGGCTCATCCAGGATTATATAGCAGAGACTTTGATCTGTACAGGAGGTGTAAGGTCAAGGGTTTAAAGGTAAATGTGTCATCAGCATAGAGGTGACATTTGAACCCGAGATATGATAGCATGGATCATATGATCCATAATATATATCTTTGCATGACACATGTGACTTTTTGTAATGAAAGGGTTATGCACTATACTCATTAAATAGCTTTTAGGCTATTCCAGTAAATTACTCACTGATAATCAGGGTTTGAATGTAAGTAATGCCAGCCTTTGGAAGGTGCTAAATATTGTAGTGTCATTATAGTTATTATGTTATTAGTAACGGAGTCCTGAGGATCTCCATTGTTAGGTAAACTACACATTACATATGATTTCCATATGAGAAATATGCAGAAGAGAATGTAGATGCCCACTCGACCTACAGTAGGTAATAACATAGGGGGTAGGTATGGGGTAGGTGCACTAAGGGAAAATGAAATAGAATAAAAGGAAGAGGTCCTGTCGACAGATGCTCTCCTTAAAAGGGGAGATGTCAGGATAGCGCCAATAGCATGCACTCATACACCTCAGTAATAACAGTTGTGTGGTGAATGATATACAGGCTGGATTGCAGGTAGTGCCCAGTAGTTGATGTCATAACACCTAGTGTAGTACATTCTAGTGTACTAGCTGAGTTAGAAGATGTTCCATATACAGTCAGGTATTGTACTGCTGGCCCTAGTCCACTTGAGACCATGAAAGAGTCCCCAACAGTAAAGGTTTAACATGGGAACTATGGTTTAAAATACTATCTATTATAACAAAACTGATAAAAAGAATGAGGACACATTGCTTAAAAAAAATTGAGAAAACAATACATATTACTATATAAGACCAGTCACTAGGTATTCAATGGCTAGTCTGCCACAGGATAAAGATCATAGACACTGTCACATCCTGGGAATGGGTAGACCTGTGAAAGCCTGCCAGTGGTCGAGGTATGGCTGGGAATAACTGTAATATGGTCTATAGTGATAACGTCACAGCCTTCCTGGCAAGTAATACAGAAGGGGGCATAAAGTGCACTTATGTAGTACAGATACCTTAGGTATACTGCATATTCAGGGATACTGATATGCCCTATATATACATCCCTGTTAGAGAGTTAGCATCTCACAGGTGCACTCTCCTATGGGAATAAAGGAGGAGTGGCGGTGGCTAGCTGCACAATCACAGATGCTACCAGGGTTGAGGGGGTTAATATTCTCAAAGGGTGGTAAAGTACCCCTTTAGTATTGCTTCTGAGTTTGTAAATGTACCCCTGCCTATGAGTAAGCCTAAGTCTGTTAAAATATATAGTTTCTTATTTTTAAGGAAAATTGCGGAACATCCTAGTGCTAAGCACCTTTGGGGATATGTGTTACAGATATGAATTGGTTAAAAATAGATAACGTCACACTAAAAATGTAACAACCTTCTCAGAATCTACTCCTATGTATGTATCAAGGCAAAGTTGAGCAACATCTGACAACAATGTATGAATCCCTTTAAAGCAGCACTAACATAATTTGTAGGTAAATATGCATGCATGAACAAAATAGCTGGTCTAACAGGTACAAAATATTGCTGCCTATTGTGTAAAAGTATATCATCATAGAGTGTCACTAGAAGCAATGTTGGCGTGAAAGTGACACACAGAAGAGAAACTATAGTAGTTCATGCGTTTTGGTGCCCCAATGTATAAAACAGATTGGTGTGTGTTTTGTGGCACGTGTGGCAACTTTTTGTTTGGTTAGCTTAGAGGTGATCATATGCAAATTATATTTGTAAAAAAAAACATGCATGCGTGCAACACCATTGTGCCCCAGAAATGCAGCACAATTGTCCGTCAAGTTTTTCTTGGCATCAAAGAAAAATTCAAGTTGATACAAGCAATTCTTTATGCATTCATATATATGTATATGAACTTGATACACACCAAACAAATACTAAGAAAACATGTGCTGAATGAAAGAACATAAATAAGAACATATCTATAACGCTAATGGGTTTTAGGTGAGATTTTTAGATACAATTTACTCTTTCAAATTTGTTCTCAGAAATCAATTCTTTACACATAGCCCCTGTTGTAGGCTCCTGCTTATCTCAACATACATGACTTTCTAGTATCTGGCATGTATCATGAGACAGGGAGGACACCACGCTATAAAAAAATTAGGACAATGTTTCATAATATTTAGATAGGGCAAATACTATCTTCAAATTGTTAACACAAATCAGGAGTTAGGTTATTGCATGGAATTAACCTAATGACCTTCAAAAGACACATGTGTCAGAATTTTAAGGAGATAGTAACATGAGCATTCAACGGGTATAGTACATTTAGACATTCCTTCATTTAAGATTAAATGGATTATCCATTTTAATCTCAAATCTAGTAGCACAGTACTGCTTGAAAATGAATGCTGTGTTAAAACCTTCTCAGTATAGAATTACATTTAAAGCTTTAGTTAAACCAAGGTACTTTGCATCTGCATTCAGTGCTACAGAACGGTATGAATCATGTCTTTATTTCTTTTTCAAAACATTTTACATGCCATATTTTGAATTGTTTACATCTTCTTTTTTTTTTTACTTGGCTAGGATTGGTTTGTGAAACTTTGACATTTCATATGTGAGTATTTTGCATTAAGATCAGATACCATTCAAAACCTAAAAGGGGATTATCCGAAGGTATTCAAACTCCTGCTGTGAACAAAGACTATGAAATTCAAAGATGAAGGAGTTAAATGGTGTTTGTTAATTTGTAACTTACTATGAAGGCATGCCACTGAGAGAGATGGAAATAAGTGCTTGAAGGCACTCCGAAAGCTCTCCCTTTCAGTGTTTGTTCAGAGCTAATCCTAAAGAAAATCTACTGACAGAATTCAGTCAAAAGACAAATTACATGGCTATTGAGTAGCTTAGGTTTCCAGATGGTCAATCCACAGTTATAGTTCATTGGCTATTAAACATCTACTAACACTGGGAACACAAAACATTCAATGGGTATTAAGTCACTCAAATAAAACAGCACAATGAGTAAGACCCCTGGCCAATCATGTTATTTGAAAACCATAAAAGTGCTGTAAAAAGCTATTAATGGATCATATTCACCTATTATGAGTTTCACATTTGAAGGATGGTTTGTTCCAATGAAAACTCTTTTTAACTCACGTTGAGCTTGTTTCGTAACTCCCTAAAACATGACTGCAGGAGTAAAATGCAGCAACATAGGCAAAAGTATATATTACATTTTTTAAAAGCAATTTAAGAAGTTAATTTGGACAAGCACAGAATGGGATTGTTTTGGCAATGCTTATCCTTTCATATGATTATATATACAAGTTTGCATTAATACAGAAATTAGAGTAAACATTTCAGATAATTTGGGAATGGTAGCACCATACCTTCCTACCTACCTACCTACCCATTAGTTACTACGAATTTCAGAAATATCTGAAATGTCACAGCATGTACCATGTTAAAAGTCCAGTTTTTATATCTAAAAGACTACTTCTTGCAACTATTGTGTGGAAGAATAGCACAGTTCATAGCCCACTGCATTAGATTGTGTGTAGAATTCCACTTGCAGAACTCACAATGTATAGCCAGAAACAACAAGAGGGAAGAGCCCTCTTGTTCTCAAGTGCTGACTTCCCCTTAAGTAATTGTCTTATAATAAAAAGATATATGGTTATCTGTTTAAATTACAAAATGCCAGACTTATGAAGAACAGACCAAGATTTTGAGTTATTTGAATTACTGAGTTCATCCATGGTCCCGTGAAGACCGGTGATCCCCTATATTCAGAGCTGTTGGAGTCAGCTATCCAGACACCAGAAGATTAAAATTTACTGTATTTATTTATTTATAAAAATGTTTAACCAGGAAGTAATACATTGAGAGTTACCTCTCGTTTCCAAGTATGTCCTGGATATGTAGGGTCTGTGTTTGCTCCAGCAGCCAATTGAAAGCTGCAACGTTTTTGCAGATATTTTTTGTTTTTTGTGTGTAAAGCCATACTCTAAAAATACACAAATAACTCAGGAAGTGAGGGGTGGGGGTCTGCATGGATGTCAGGGACCACAGACATGGTAAAAAAAAATCTACCATTGTTGATGGGCTGCATTTCATACTTTTCGTCTGCAATATTTTCCCCATATGAAATGTTAATACCGCTACCAAGCATCTAAAGATTTTAAAACAGTAGTAAGAACATCCCTACTACTTCTAGATTAAAGTAGATAGCATTAGATATTATAACAGTGTTACGGACACTTGCTGTGCTCTGACTCCTGTATGAATGTATCCCTGTATAGTAATTTTAAAGTGTTTTACATATTTGCAATTGTTTTTCTTCTTGCTCACACTGTTAATTTTGCTCTTTTGGCCATGAGAGTTATCCTTTGTCTTCCTACATAATGATGACAATAAATAATGTTTGTAGGGTAATGCTATAAACCACCAAATATCTGTGAGATTGAGGAAGCTAAAATACTTTTGCAAATGGAGAAGGCATCAAAACAAGGTCATGTTTGCATAATGGATGATTTTAATTATCAAACATAGACTGGGGCGATGCGATTAGAAATACAACAAAAGAAAACAGGTTTTTGAGGGTGCGTAAAGACAATTGTATGTCCCAAATTATTGAGGATTCAACCAATAGAGGGGCAATACTGGATTTGGTAATATCAAACAATGTAGAAGTAATAGTAAATATTCAAGTGCTGGAACATTTGGGTAACAGCGATCATATCACGGTATCATTTGAAATAAATTATCAAAAAACAGATTATTGGGTTCAACAAAGACGTTAAACTTTAGAAAGGCAGATTTTAATAAACTGAAGACTAATCTACAAGTAATACATTGGGGTGATGTTTTTGCAGGGAAAAATGTAGAAGATAAATGGGCAGTCTTTAAAACATTGTTAGAGAAGCACACTCATCGGTGTATGCCCTTTGGTAATAAGTATAAAAAAAATAAGTCAAAACCAATGTGGCTAAATAAACAGATAAGGGAGGAAATAGAAAAGAAGAGGCAGCTGTTTAGATATTTGAAGTCAGAAGGGACGCAGGCATCATATCAGAATTATAAGGAATGTACAAAAATTGCAAAGGGGCAATCAAATTAGAAAAAATGGAGAATGAATAAAGGATTGCAATAGAAAGTAAGACCAACCCTTAAAAGTTCTTCAAGTACAGTACCTTAATAACAAAAAATTAGAAAAGAAAATATAGGACCCTTTCAGTGTGAGATGGTCAGGCAGATTTTTTTAGATAAGGAAAAAGCAGAGGTATAGTGGCGGCCGCCCTGAGTCTAAAGCGGCCGCCACCGCGGGTAATTTTCAAACGCGTTAAGACGCAGGCTTTTTTTTTCTCTCCAGCGCCGCAGGCGCTTCTATTGTTCAGCGCCATTAGGCGCTTATTGGAGAACCGGCCGCGCGCAACCGTGAGATGCGGCTGGCGCGCGGCCAATTCCGGCACCAAAATTGAAATGGCCGGGACAAATGCGGGCAAGCTTTAGATTAAGCTTGGCCGCAGCAGTATTAAACAATTTATTTGCCTCTGTGTTTACCAGGGAAGAATCAATTAAAATAGTAGTGCCGCAGGAGAAAGCCACAATCTTTACATTAATGAATAATTGGTTAACTGAGGAAGAAGTTCATATGCGCTTAAAAAAATGTAAGTAAATAAGGCACCTGGCCCCGATGGCATACATCCAAGAGTTCTCAAGGAGTTAAGTTCAGTAATAGCCAAACCATTACATTTAATATTCAAGGACTCAATTTCCACAGGCTCAGTACCACAAGATTGGCATAAAGCAGATGTGGTGCCTATATTTAAACGGGGAGCTAGATCACAACCGGGGAATTACAGACCTGTAAACCTGACTTCAATAGTGGGGAAACTACTTGAAGGTCTAATACGGGATAATATTCAGGAATACCTAATTGAAAACAAAATGATTAGTAATAGTCAGCATGGATTTATGAAGGATAGGTCATGCCAAACTTACCTTATTTGTTTCTTTGAAGAGGTAAGTAGGAATTTAGACCAGAGTAATGCAGTTGATGATGTCTACTTAGATTTTACAAAGGCTTTTGATACAGTTCCACACAACAGGATGGTGTAAAAAATTAAGCACATTGGACTCAGTAAAAATATATGCATCTGGTTTGAAAACTGGTTGAAGGATAGAATACAGAGGGTTGTCATAAATGGAACTTTTTCAGGTTGGGCTAGGGTTCATGAATGGAGTACTTCAGAGATCGGTACTGGGACCCCTGCTTTTTATTTTATTTTATTTATTCCATATACTGTAAGTACGGATATAGGATAAAGTTTCTGTTGTCTAAATTTAGCATAGGTTGAACTTGATGGATGCATATCTTTTTTAAACCTGATCTACTATGTAACTATGTAACTATAATTTACTTACTGTAACTCATAATGAGATGTATTCACATAAGTGTTAATATGCAAAATATGCAATTAAACTGTTTTCATGACTAAAGTTATCTGTTTGATGGCCTTGTATAAGGAAATAAAGGAGTATATTTTATATGGACTCTCTATTGTGTTTATTTTTTAATTTATTTTAAATGAAAGACACTCCAGGTGAATATTTGTGATTATTTATACCTTTCACTAACATTTTTACAAGCAGTGAAAATCCAATATTTGCAAGTTATGGCCATCTCTATCTATGATCAAATTCTTCATAGCCCTTTACCAGCAGGAGATGCTCAGAAACCATTCTACTGTTACCAAACAAGAGGTAGATCATTTACAACCGAAATTCTGTAATTTGCTTAGGATCTCTCATATGTAACAAGAATAGCCATACCCAAGGTTAGACACCTATTTAAAAGGCTACCTACCTGCCCAGTTACCTACATTTTCCTAGTAATTACTTATGCTGCCTTACAAAAGAGATTACAAGAAATTATATTTGAATTTCCTTTCTCCCTCATGTGTAGGTGTTGCTCTTTAAAGTGTCGTCCAGTAGTTATTTAAATAAATAATAATAAACTTGCTCTCAATGCATATGTAAGGGGGTCACCCCCGGTTCCCCTGACCTTCCTTTGCCCCCTGCCTTACCCCTGTGGCAGTGGTGGATGGGGACGGCGACTTCTCCCGGCGGGCACCGCCCTCTTGGTTGTGGCGCGAGCTTCGCCCATGCGCAGTAAAGATCGCGCACGCGGTCCCCATAGAAAAGAGCTGTACCAAGAACTACAATTCCCAGCAGCCTCTCGGGACTGCACTTTCACCCTTGTCAGAGGCAGCATTGAAGCCAATAGAGCTGGCAGATTCTCATGCTGCAGAGTTGCAACAATGTTGTATGCAGACAGGGTTTTTATCAGTTGGAGCTGGCAGCAGAAGGGGAAGGAAGGGTGTAGGGAGTGAGTGCAGCTCCTGCACCAAGTAAGGTCCCCCATATCCCAGGTAGGCCCCAACTCCCCACCAGGTTAGTGGGTAATTGATAAGGGACGGCCCCAGTTAGGGACTCTGCCCTTAGTGTGTGAGTGCTGTCTTGTCAGAGTCACGGCTGTCAGTGCTGTGAGGTCTGACAGGCAGGCACAGTGTTGTGCAGCACGTTTGCTGTACGTACCAAGTAGGTGGCAGTGCGTTACTGCAAGTACTAGGTGCTAGGTAGTTAGAGTTAGGACCGGGAAGAGCTAGGGGGACGGGATAGGCCAGTTAACCCCTTAGGTCCAAGGTAGGTCCTCACTCCCCAGTTTGTGGTGCTACAGGGACAGGCCCTAGGTTAGGGACTTGTCACGTTAGTGCCAGTGATAGATAGGGACACAGCGGACGCTGCGCTTCCTGAAAGGAGACTTGGGTTCAAGTCTGTGCCCAGAAAGAAAGACTATCTTCAGGGTGGGATCGCCCCGGGTGGACCCCAAGCAAGGATTCACCGGACCGGATCAGACGGGATCCCAGAGCGACAGATCCTTTGTGAAGTCACTTGCAGGCCCGAGTGCAGGAGCACTCGGCAGGTACTCTATAAGTGCACCAACAGATCATAACATTCTCTTAACACATAGTGGCAGCGCTGACCACGGGACAAAGGGGTTGGGCTGTGGGCACCGTGTGGGGATGTTATAATGTTGTGATGTTATGAGTATGATGTAATAGTTATCCTTTGTTCATTCAGTAAACCTGTTATCCATAATACTGGTGTATGTGGTTTCTGGGTGGGTTCCTATGTTAGGGTCATTCTACATTCCCTTAGAATCCTACGTAGGTGGAGGCGCTGAAACCAAGAAACGTTCCAGAGGATTCACCCCAGGCTCTCACTAGCGGAGGCTCAGGCCTCCTGTGAGCCTGACAGGTATACGCACCACACCTGGTAACACCGTATGTTCTTCGCACCCACACCATATCTGCCTACCTCTGGCATCATGAACCTGCTATGTCTTCTAACTTTTTTCTTTCTCCTGGCCTCATGGAGATGTTACTCCCTCTATCCACTACAAACTCCTCCATCCTGGCCCACACACAACATCACCATACACCCTGGACTACTCAGAAGCCTTGCACTATCTACTGAATGTTGGTGGAGAACTCTAAAAACCAGCACACCAACCACTGCTCACTCTAATGGAAAACACCACAAATTTACAACTTGCAAACAACTACCCAAATTTCTACTCATACTATTACTCTCTCTAGCAGGTGATATTGAAACTAACCCAGGTCCTCCCATTTCAGCTCTGTCCCATGCCCCTGAGAATTCCACCTTTAAATTCCAAAAATGGCTATCTGTCGCCCATATAAACATCCGGAGCCTGCTGCCCAAACTGGATGAACTAAGGGCATGGTGCCTTATGCATAAACCCAAAGCCATCGTTCTTACAGAAACATGGCTATCCTCTAAAACCCCTGATGCAAATATCGCCATTCAGGGATACTCCATTTTTAGGAGAGATAGGTCAAACAGAGGAGGAGGGGTGTTATTTTATATTGCAGACACCTTACAATTTACACTGTTACATTGCCCACCAAGTCCACCCTCTTTTGAAACTCTAGTTGGCAAAATCTGCCTCCCCTTTTCTAAGCCCATTTTGCTTGCTGGCATCTACCGCCCCCCTAAAGCCCCTCTACAATCCTTGACTGATATCACCCAATTTCTTGCCTCCATTTCCTCTCTGAATGAGGAGAGTGAGCTGCTAGTTCTAGGGGATTTCAACTTCAATTGGCTTGACCCTAAAAACCACAAAATCCAGATACAACTCAAGTCACTTAACCTATTGCAACTCATTTCCCAACCCACATGAATAAACCTGAAGTCGCATAACCATTCCTTGCTAGACTGGATTCTCTCCTCAAACCCCAGCAGAATCCAATCCTCTGGCATCCTTCCTGATATTTTCAGTGACCATGCAATAGTGTACTGTGTAAGGAAAATTAAACCGCCCCATTCAAGCCCTAAAGTTCTCCTCACTAGAACATTTAAAAACTTTAACCCACAACAGTTTCTGGATGACCTTACCAACTGCCCATGGCACAGAATCGATTTAATTCCCGACCCTGACTCTGCGCTCGACTATTTCCAATCCGAGTTCTTAAAACTCTGCGATACCCATGCTCCACTACGCAAAATAAGGGTACGGGGGGCCCACCTTCCATGGGTTGCACCTGACCTTATAGCACTCTACCAGTTCAGGGATGCCTTGTGGAAAAACTACAAAGTAACTGGCACTACCAAGGATCTCAATCACTACAGATGCCTGCGGAACGTGTGCACAAGGCAAACAAGGTATGCAAAAGCACAATATTACTCTGACAATCTCCACCAAAATACATCAAACCCAGCTAACTTCTGGAAGGTTATCAACAATATATTCCAGGCTCCTAACCATCAACAACCAAGTAATATCACTAAGGGGGATATTACTCTGACAAACCCCACTGACATTGCAAATGCATTCAATGATTACTTTGTGGGGTGTGCCACTAACTTATTAGCGAAACGCAGCACAAACCCCAAACCTGAACCTCATCCTGGGAGTACCCCTATAGTCCCACCCCCTCCCAACACTGCCCACAATTTTCAATTTAGCCCAGTATCTGAAGAGGAGATTACACAAGCGCTCCTCAAACTAAAACTAAGCAGCCAATGTGGACCCGACTTACTACAATCTAGGTTCCTACGACTTGGTGCCCCAGCCATTGCCAAACCATTTGCGTTCATAGTCAACTCTATCCTGTCTGCAGGCCATATCCCTAAGACCTGGAAAACTGCCAGAGTTGTCCCAATCTTCAAAAGTGGGAACAAAAACACTGTCTCAAACTACAGGCCAATCTCACTTCTCCCAATTCTATCCAAAGTTATGGAAAAATGTATCTACTCCCAATTAAGCGATTTCTACACCAAGACAAATTTCCCTAGCCAATTCCAGTCTGGGTTTCGTCCCAAACACTCCACCGTAACTACCCTGCTAAAAGTTTGCAATGAAATCCAGTGCGGAATGGAACGGGGACAACTCACTGGTGCAGTATTCCTAGATTTTGCAAAGGCTTTTGACACAGTTGATTATGTTATCCTGCTTAACAAACTCCAGAGCTCTGGAATAGGGAAACATGCTTTAAACTGGTTTCAGTCCTACCTATCAGGAAGATGCCAACATTTGTCCATCTCAGGCTCTAACTCCAACCCCCTGGATATCACCTGTGGTGTCCCGCAAGGCTCTGTTCTGGGGCCCCTACTCTTCTCAGTGTTCATTAATGATCTTCCCACAGCTTGTAAGGAAGCCTCAATACACATGTATGCAGATGACACAATCCTGTATGCACACAGCCATAGCCTCTCTGACCTTCAACACATA
>WSYH01016398.1:0-13079 GCA_036426205.1 Ascaphus truei
AAAAAATCACAAAAATGGAAAAAGGAAAGCAAACTAGGGGGGCGACGTTTCGAGGGGTGACCTCTTCATCTGGCCCATTCCCCTTGGTCCCAAAGGGTCCCAGAGGTTCTTCCCTAAGCCTTCCCTCCCCACTGTCAAATAATCCCACACTCGGCTAATGATATAAATCTAAAGTCTAAAGAGGGCAAATCACATACACTGCCGACACGTTTAAATCGAGCAGGGCTAGTTCCGCAAGCCGGGGGATGCCCCGGATTGCTAGCCCCACTCCCTCGGCGTGCCGCGCGTCACCGATGCGCGGTCACGCGTCATCGGGTGTCAGCGCCCCCTGCACGCGCGTCCAGGGCTCCCCGAGGGAGCCCTGGTGTCCCGCGATCGCGGGACGGTGGCAGGGGGTTCCGGGGGACCCGGCGGACCCGGCAGCGGTAGGGAGAGCGCCCCGATCGGAGGGCGCTCTTCCGCTGCTTCGGCGCGCGCCCGGCACCCTCCGGCGCGCACCAGGTTACTGCTGCGGCAGAGAACGGGCAAATGCTCGAATAAACTCTGCCGCAGCAGTAAGCAGATATCAAATATCAAACAATGAATGTAGATACAAGAATATTGTAAAAGACACAGAACATATGCAGATATCAGATGTCAATCAGTGAACAAGTATAAGCAAACCCTCTTCCTGGTGCCCTGTCGAGTGCTTGCTTGCTCGAGATGAAGAGGTCACCCCTCGAAACGTTGCCCCCCTAGTTTGCTTTCCTTTTTCCATTTTTGTGATTTTTTGCTTTTGTTTTGTGTTTTTTTCCCTTCTCCTTCTTTCCCCTCTACCCCCTTTAATTTTTGATTTTCTCTACGGTGATATTTATTCTTGCATTGGCGTATTGGCTATTGTTGCTATATTTTCAGTTTATTATTAGTGTCATTAAATTATTCATATTCCCTACACTGGTATTCGCTTATATCTGTAGCTGTGAGACAGAAAGTGCTGGTACTATTTTTTGGTTTGTTAGTACTTCTGAAGGGAATTAGGGTCCCTTCCTGTTCCGTGCACCCTGCAACCTTGCTGAGTCATTGTGTCAGAGTGCTGTCTATCACCCTCAACCCCCCCCCATTTCTACCAAAATCAAAATAGTGGTCCAGGCCCAGGCATGGATCGACAGTGGGGAGACTTTCCAGGATTGCATCTTCACTGATGAGTCTACTGTGTCGCTGGAGAGATTTGCAAGATTTGCGTTCCACAAAAAAGGCCGCATATCTTTGAAGCCGCGGCCAAAACACCCTGTGAAGCTGCATGTGTGGGGTGCCATCTCTAGGCGTGGACCGGGATGCATTGTCATCTTTAAAGGTAAAATGTATCAAATATAATGTCGCCTAATGCACTGTACTTTACTAGTGTTGCCTTACCGTATGCACTGTACTGTACTATTGTGCAGTTTTTTGAGCACTTTTCTTTTCTTGCTATAGGAATCATGAATAAAGCTTTCTTCCAAGACAACATTGTGCCCGAGATTGTGCAATACATCACACGCGAGTTCCCCAGTGGTCACCGCTTCTACCAGGACAACGATCCCAAGCACACCGCGTCAACGGCGCATATCCTTGAGCGCGGCATCAACTGGGTGAAGACGCCAGCGGAGTAAGTGCAGTAGACCGTGTCCCATTTTTGTTCCCCACTGTTTTTAGCTCTTAAACCAATTGTCCTTTCTTTCCAATGACAGATCGCCAGACTTCAATCCGGTCGAAATGGTCTGGCATCAGCTGAAGGACCATATCCGGAAAGTGGCGAAACCCTCCAAAAAGGACGAGTTGTTGAAAGGCATAATGAGTTTTTGGAACGATGTACTCACCGTGGAACGCTGCAATAAACATATAGACCATATTGCCACTGTGTTGCCCATTGTCATCGCGCATAATGGGCAAGCATCAGGAAAGTAGTACTGTGCTGTAGTATTGTAAGTACAGTATGATACAGGTAAGTATGGCACAGATTTTTTCTTTCCAGATAGTAAGAGTATACAGTAGTTAGTTTTTTCTTTACAGAGAGAGCAGCACCAGCCATCAGGTTACAGTACAGTACATAGAATTTAACAGTAGTCAGAGTATACAGTAGTTCCAGTATACAGTAGACTAGTTTGACAGTACTACAGTAAGTAACTGCCTACTAACTGCTCCATTTTTTTCTTTCCATAGAAAGCAGCACCAGCCACCTACAGTAGTTCTACACATCACACAATGCCATAATACAGTACGCACATACAGTACAGTACAGTAACTGCACTAATTTTTTGTTTTCTTGTCGTTTCAGGAAAAAGGGTGGCCTAGGGGGAGGTGGGGTGTTGTGTCCAGTCTAATCTGCTTGTACAGTCAAATGTACAGTATATAAACAGCAGTAATGATGTACACAAAACCTCTCCTCTCTCAATGAACTACTGTACTGTAGACAGAATGAGGAAAAGATAAAGACGGAAAAAATAATATTACTATACAGTATATAGTATATATATTATACAGTACATTACAGTACTGTATATATTATTACATAATATTCTTATAAATGTGCATTATTCATGTTTCCCCATGTTTTACAAATGTTTTACAAATGGTTATCCAATTTCAAGCTGCCAAAAGAACTTAATAAAAACTGCATTATGTATTATTCATGATTATTTTTATATTTGTATTTTTTGGTTCCTGATAAAATAAAATAAATATTTATTCACTTTCCTGCGAATCATAATCATTGACAACCACCCCTACAGTGCACCAATGAATAAGAATGTTTTGTAAATGTTTCTCCGATTTCAATCTGCCAGAAGAATTTAATAAAGGCTGCAGTATGTATTATTCATGATTATTTTTATCTTTGTATTTTTTTTCCCTGATGAAATATCAGTTTACTGTAGTGTATAACACGTATGAATGAAAAAACAACATAAATCAGTTAATGTTTTTTTTACTCTCAATTCTCACAGTGCTGTGCACATCAGATTTACATTTCAAATTCGAGAGGGGATTTTCCAAAGCGGTACCGTTAACAAAGCAAGCCTCTAAGGGTTGGGGGGGGGATGGTGTGATTACACGCAGGCGCACTTAGTCTTTGTAGCTCGGCAATGGGCGGATTAAGAACACAATGGCAATATGCAGAAGATTAACGACCCAGTGGAGAGAGCGGGTTGGTAGGATAGGGTGACTCAGCCGATTGACGCTTGGCTAGGGACGGATTAAAAACACAATGACTAAAGTAACTGCAGAAAATGAGCAAAGCGTTGTTGTGTGTTTTTTTACACAGGACATGCACGACTCCAGTCCCTGAGGGCCGGAAACAGGCACACTTTTTAAGGTTGCCCTGAAAACCTGCCCTGTTTGCTGCCCTCTATGACTGTACTGGTGCAATCTCAACCCCCTCAGACCCACAGAACGGATTATTTTAAATTATATTTATATATTTATATTTTAAAGATATTAAAGAATGTACTGTATTGTATTTAAAACATGTGACTGTAAACCATACTGACTGACAAATGTTTTCACACATGTACTGTACTGCACTGTAGCAGTAAACCATAAACCTGTTGATGTTTTGAATTGCTGTGCACTTAAAATGTTTCAACATTGTACAGTATTTGTAAATAAAAAATTTTGTACTGACTCCACCAATAAAAGAACATGTTGATTTGTCTTACATTATTTCCATTTGCTCCTTTGACAGTGTAACAAATGTCGAGGCTTACTGCACTGTTTTTTTACTGCCTGACCGCAAAGCCGCAAGATTGGCAACATTGTAAAAAAAGAGCAATGATCGCGCAATTGGCGTGGGAACTAGGGCAATTGGCGTGGGAATGTCTGTTCTAGGGCACCTAGAAATAAAATTAATTTTGCCCCTATATGTTAGGAACCCCTTCACTTCACCCCAACAGGGTCCGACCAGTAATGGCGATGAGAAAGGGTCACGCCGGCGAGGAGGGTCCTATCATTGAGCGTAATGGCGGAGAAAACTTTGAAATGGCTAAGTCAGAATGAGCAGAAACCTGGAACCCACAACTCCGGTTCTGTTCATCCTAGAGGGCTCAGATTCGGTCACCATGTAGTCCTAGTTGTGGCAGGATTGCATGGCAAATTGCGACCCTCTCGTGGCAACAGAACAGAGTCAGGGTAATGGTAAAATTTAGGTTTCTGCCATTGACTTGCATGGCAGAAAAAAAGCCACTTTTGTAATGTGCTTTTAAACTGTATTTTTGTATCTCCGGTCCCGGTGGTCGTGAAAGGCTGATATTTGGCCACTATGGCAAGGGTCCTTCCGCATGAAGACCAGGCGAATTTCACCCCACTCAGACCCACAGAACGGATTATTTAAAATTATATTTGCGCAATTGGCGTGGGAAGTAGGGCCTCGGTCAATTTCACCGCCAATTGGCGTGGGAACTTCTGTTCTAGGGCACATAGAAATAAAATTCATTTTGCCCCTAGATGTTAGGAACCCTCTCACTTGACCCCAACAGGGTCCGAGCAGTAATGGCGACGAGAAAGGGTCACGCCGCCGAGGAAGGTCCTATCATTGACCGTAATGGCGGAGAAAGCCGTTTCAAACCAGCGCGGCTAAGTAAGAATTAGCAGAAACCTGGAACCCAAATCCTATGTTAGCGGCGAATTAAAAATAAGGTGGAGGAAGGGTAGAAAGGTAGACCAAAAGGGAGTATGTATCCCAAATAAATTGTAGGCTACTGTAGCTCTATACCCTCTAACAGGGCAGGCAAGTACAGTATATGGAATGATACATTGTATGGTTTCCAAATGTTTGATACAGTGTGTAGCACTGACATGTGAAAGGAGATACAATATTGCCAAAAGGGCTACTCAAACAATGTCAGTAGCGAGGGTTCCCTTTACACTGCTACAGTACTGTACACACCTATGCATTTCAACAATTTCCAAATGAGACATACAGTACAGTACCGTACAGCAGCACAGCACGCAAATGCATGTACTTTAAATATGCAATTTTACTATTACTGCGCGCGCACGCACAGACTGTGTACTGACGTAGGTTGAACCGCGAAGGTATTAGACTTCAAAGACAACAGCTCGCAAACGCCCCCATGAGTTTTTACACGGCATTGCAGTATTGCAGACAGCGAGAATAAAATGCTTAAATCACGGGCGCGAAAATAACGCAATACACTCCGGGCAAAAACGACACAAAACCGCACATAACCGGGATAATCTGAAATTCGCAGAGCTAGCCGAGTTAGAATAAAGGCTGTCGCCACTGTAAGTAGACATGGTGTAAGGAGCCGGGGGGCAAATCCTGCGCGGTATTCCCCCTCCTCACTCACCTCGGCAGCTGCGGGCACCACTGCTTCAGCTTCCTGTCCCCCTCTGGCACACACGGCTGCACCCGCCATTGCCTCCGCCTCTTCCCCACCTCCCGGCTTCCTCCTGGGTCGCGCGGGCCAGCCCGTTGACATTACAGGGCGTGGGCGGACCCGCACATCATATGCACTCTCTCCCACACCCAGCTCCGCCCCCGGCTACCACGGGATGCCGCGCCACACTCCTGGGCGGCACCCCCGGCCCTGATCCTCCCCCTGCCTTGCTCTTATCCCAGTCCTCCCTGGAGACGCACCTCGGTGCCTCCCTTTCCCCTATTGGTGTCTGCTGGGTATTTAGCTCCTGCCTCCATGGTCAGTCAGTGCTCAGCATGATCCTCTGTAGCCTAGTGCTGTCTGGTCTTGTGCTTGGCTCTCGCTCTTGTATTTCAGTTACCATGTTCCTGACCTGGCCTGTCTGCGTACCTCTTCTGGATCTCGTCCTTGGCTATCCTCGACTACGCTTACCTCTCTTATCCTTGGACTCGGCTACGTGGCTCTCTCTACTCCCAGACCTTTGGGTTACGGACTCGACTGCGCTACCTTCTATTACCCAGGATCCGGCAAGTACCCAACTAACCCTTCTCTACAGCCCAAGACCCGACTACGCTCAATACCACACTCCGGACACGCCCCTGCTGCTGTGGGTGTGTGGTGTTTCCACTTCCCACCTCAGTACCGGGGACTTGTCAGGTTTGCGGTCAGCACGAGCGTTACACATGGGAATCGAGTCCAACGGGAACAGCGAATAATACAGCCCGGAACGCGATCACTGCAATGTGTAACTATCTAACACAAACCGCTCTGCGACACCACTAGTAGGAACGCGCTATGCAACTTACTTGATCTCTCTTTATTCTTTTTTAAATTAATTTGGCATCTTTAATTTTTTTTAAAACTTTTTCATGAACGTATGTTTTCCTAATTCACAAAATGCAATAATACGCTTCTTATTCTGTTTCATGTTATTTGCATAATCTATCCTATTGTAGTGACTTTTGAAAAGAGCATATATACCATATACAGTAGCTCTGCTATGCCAAAAGACACCATCAGTCATTTTTTCATACAGGGGAGAACACACATCACAATGTTTTGCCCATTCATATAATGGCACACACAATTGGGATTTTATGCCCATTTTTGGTAAAAAAAAAAAAAGTCATGAAATAAGAAAGGTTCAGACCAATCGGAAAAGTAAGTGAAATGGTCCAGATGGAGGAGGAGTAATTGTCTTCAGTATCACTTTCTCCCGCGGTCACAGCACCGGAGGATTAACACTGCGGAATTCAATTTGGAAGCATGGACCCACCACAGCTCAATCACGGCAGACTGACCCTGGCACCGCAAACTTTGGCTTTTTCAACTACGGTGACTGGGACAGGAAGTCTTGCTACATTTTTATTTAGAGTTTAGAAAGTACGTGTATAGAAAGTGTATTTAAACATTGAACATTTTGATGGACATATAGAGCACCAGTGAAGTCACAGGCATGGCATTTATCAATTACTGAAAATGGTTATGATATGAATTTCCCTCCAATGTGACAGAATATGAAAATGCAGTGTTATGGGTAGCATACATACAAAGCAATTATCTGGCACACGTCTCATGAAGGCTAAAGGAAACTCAGCTTCCGGTGCTCACGGAAGTAAGGGAAGTCCTGAAGAGTCCCAATAGATTCGCATGAAAAGAGAAAAGATCCAGGCACACAGTCTTCTTTTCACAAGATTTTAATCAGCAATGAAAACCAATGTTTCGACTGCCACACAATCTTTGTCAAGGTGAGCCCTCGCCTTGACAAAGACTGCATGGCAGTCAAAACATTGGTTTTCATTACTAATTAAAATCTCTTAAAGAGAAGCCTGTGTGCCTGGATCTTTTCTCTTAACATACATGCACACACACTGTACATAGAATGAGCGGCTCAGTGAGTAAAGACACTGACGGGCATTGAAAGATTGAAGCAGGGGAGCCTGGTTCAATTCCTTGTGACCTTGGGCAAATCACTATATCTCCCTGTGTTCAGGCACCAAAAACATAGATTGTAAGCTCCACAGGGCAGGGTATTGTGCCTGCAAAATATCTCTGTAAAGCGCAATACAAGAACATGCTATTATTATGTCTCGCCAGTTACAGTATGCAACAAGATTGGCTGATCTAACATTTCATTACAATACTGTTATTTTCTTCTTCAAATTTTAATTGACATTTGTTTTCAGGTTCAATGGTTAAACAGACATCTAAAATATGAAAATAAATGTAGCTTTCGTCAGGTTAAAATAATTTTCATGGAATAAATCACATTTATGGATGTGCTGCTTAGACGACCATGTTGACCTTTTGATTATGATTACATTGCATTGCATTTTTATTTAGCATGGGTCAGACAATCTAAGCAGAACCTAAGAAAGATATTAGTCTTACCAGACTTATGTTGTGTATAATATAATTAGGGATACATACATAATGCATTAAAGTAAACATTGGATGAAGGAGCCCCTGTCCGGAAGTGTCGTTAGGACTCTAAAACAGGATTGTGTGTGTTTTGTGTGTCTAAATGTAAAAATAGGAAGGAATACTTTAAACTTATATACACTATGAGTGACCAAGTTACACCAATGCACCAGACACCTGAGCTAATCTTATAAGTCTTTATATGCACTGGGTTCCTTTGACCTGTTCTGGAGAATGAATAACATTTAGTTTTTTATAGTGACTTTCAAGGTAGCAGAGGACCTTAGCAGCCTGGTCTTCTGGACAATTTTCTTCTGTTCAATTTCCCTTGACAGTCTAGATTTCTATTTTTATTTTTATTTTATAGGAGAACTCATACCTGTATGTGTGACCACAATAATTCATGTACAGTATTCACAGATGGATTGTGTCAGATATTAAAGCCTGGGACTTTAATCCATTTTTCTGCTGTCACACAAACATCAAACATGGGCTAATCTTCACCAGCTGTATGGACACATGTGCTGACCTATACTGTATATTTGCATATACTTGTCCCTGCCAGGCTACTAACATTAGGACTCCATGAACCCTTGATGTATGCTGGTGTGCATAACCATTAGTCTGTACTGAAAGAGGCTTTTAAATGGGAATGTTGAATAACAATATTTTAAAAAAATATCTAAGGTACACGTTGAACACTGATAACATCTTTACTGTAATGCCATTTCAATTTGTTAGAAGATTAAGCTTTTTGACCAGATGAATACAAGTTATTATCTCTCTGTTTGCTTCAAATGTGCTTTCTTACATCCTGTGCAAAGAATTCATTTGTTATCATCTTGAGTCTTTGAGAACCCTTGAGCTTTCAATGACTTTAAACAAATGCAGAAAAAGTTCCCTATTTAAATATTTAATACAAAACTGCAGCATTGGGCATTAACATCAACATAAATCATCTGTGTTACAGTGATATTAAAAACATTAATCATTCCAAAAAGTATTCAATAAAGTTTGGTTCATTGTGAACCTGCCCTTCTGGCATCTTAGTCCTACAGAAATCAGTCGAACAACTTCAATGCCAAAAGAAAAGAGCAATGTTTAATCAGAGCCATGGTTTTAATGCTAGAGGGCACAAAATCCAAATACGGACCGGCACCCAAAACAATAATATAATGTAAAAAAAAGTCACATACTTCTCAGAGGAGTTTCTTGAATTCATGGGTTTAATTAACAATATCACGTAATTACAGAAGAAAAAAAACACGTTTCAAGCTCGAGAAAGGGGCCAGGAGCCTTGAAACATTGCTTCAGATAAGTCTGAATATAGCAATATGTGACTAACCATTATTTTCTTCTGTAAATACTGTATGTGATATTGTGAATTAACCAAAGGAATTCAAGAAATCCCTCAGCAGAGTATGAGTTTTCTACCTTGTATTATTCTTTTGGGTGCTGGTCCGTGTTTGGATTTTGTCGTTCCTGCTGCATCATTGAGGTGGTGATACAGGACCTGAGCCCCTGTGAATTGCAATTCTGAGAGAACATTGAACATTGGTGGGTGAGTCAGTTCTAATTTTTCTTTTAAAACTTTAAAGCCTTATTCTGTAAAGTGCAAATAGCACTGACCCAGCGTAGTCTCACAGAAAGCCCCCTTGACTCTTTCTCTCATTTCTCCTTTGCCTATATTCTCTAAACTCCGATAACAGGTTAAAGAAGCAATTTTTTGATGATATTGGGCCAGATCCACAGAGCTCTGTTAAGACGGGGCTCAAAATGTCACGTTACCTAAATTAGTGACTGTAGACGGACGTTCACAGAGGTACACAATTAGGAAGCTTTATAATGTGAAATTATAATAGGCTTTATTGTGCCTGTTCCTTTTCATCAGGAAATTATCCAAACACAGGGGGGGGGGGGAACAAAGCTTCCATTCACTTGGGAGTATTTCTAGTGAAATCCTATGCAATTAGTTCACATCTCCATTAGTTAAGCATGTCTCGCAGCCCCAAAACATATAGCATGAAAATAAGCAGATATAAGCAGTCCCATTGGATGTGAGCGGTCACATCGCTTCCCCGAGCGGCAAATTTGAAACCTGCCTGTCTCGGTAAAGTTTCTCAGTCTCCGCACCCATCAGCACGCATGCGGAGGGAGAAACTATAGCCGCGCTGATGACAGATGCAGGGGCTTTGTGCATCTGCTCAGCACAGCTCAACCCGCCTCAGCGAGCTTAAAACCCAGGCCTTAGGTGTTGTATAAAGAAGTGCTCTGTGGACACTGTACTAAAATACTGTAGGTCTCTCTCTCTCCCTCTCTACCTCTCATTCTCGCCTTCTCTCTCCTTTGCTCATTATCTTTTTAGATGTTAAAAATTAAAATATTCATAATAAGTGATAAAAAATGTAAACATTGATTTTAACGCTTGCCATGTATATGTTCCCTCTTTTTTATTTATGTTTTTGCTATGTATCTGCCTTTCAGTGTTCCCCTCTGTCTGTCACTTTTCTCTAGCCAGCTTTCTTTGCCTTTCTTTATATTCTTGTTCTATTTATCCTCTGTGCCTTTTTGTTTTACCTCCCTATCTCTTTCTGTTTTTCGCCTTCTCCCCTCTCTGTTTGTTTATCCATATGTCCTCTCTCTTTCTCTCATTTCCAATGTTTATCTTTCATTTCAATCCCTTTTTTTTTAAATGCTTTTCTTCTCCTGTCCCTCCTCCCACTTGCCTCTTGTGGGCGCTTGCTGATCTAGCATGCTCGGATGTCTTTTGACCTGTCAGAGTGATGAGTATGCAGCTGCTGACAGGGGGCTACAGGGGCATGCTTTACATGATAGGAAATCTCCAACAAAATGTCTGGATTGCTCTATCCCAGGGGTGCACAAACTTTTCCCCATGCGCACCCCAAGTTGCTCTGCTCGGCGCCTCATGCCCCCCCCCCCCCCCCCCCGCTTGATCCAGGCATCAAATGACACGCAGGGTCATGTGACTTCACGTCTCCATGGCACGTGACCCCGCAACGTCATTTGATGTCGGGTTAACAGGACGACGCGTCGCTGGTAGGGAAGGTAAGTGTATTATAGAGGCCTCGCGCGGTCCCCCGGCATTTAATTTAAATGCCTGGTGGGAGAGCGCGGGACCTCTATAACTGCCATGCGCGGGACCTCTATAACTGCCGCGCCCCCCACCCCCAGAAAATCTAGCGCCCCCCAGTTTGAGCACAGCTGCTCTATCCTACTAAGTGTATGTGGGGTCATTCATGAAACTGTGAACGTGCCGATTGGGACACTATGGCACTTTCAATGGTTAACTTCCTTTGTCTGTGGTATGCATGGCAGAAGAAAGTTGAATAATATGGTTAATCATGGTTACATAAAAAACATAATTGACTTGATGGTTCTTTTATAAAGAGCTACACAGGTGCTCAGCATTGTATAACACAGAGTCTGTTTATGCCAGTTTATACATTCCTTAAGAATTGTTTTCCTTGTGTTGTTATCTTGTATTACCTAATGGGAGTCTGGCTGGCTGAAAAACTGTGCTGACAATGTATATGACCTGTAGTGGGAGGCTGGAAAGTACAGATGTAGCCAATGTTACTGCACCGTAACAACAATAATAGCATACCTTAGTGTGATCGGAGGAAATACATTTTGTTTACTGTACAGTTTAACAGCACTAGAGAAACCACCCTGTAACAGCCACCCTGTAATCTAGCAGTGTGCTGGTTAATTGCACACAGGCAATCAACCAGACTCCACTTAGAAATTAGGAGACTTAGAAAAAGCCTGGTGTGAGAAACAGGAGAGAGATTCCTTAGCTCACATTTGGGCTGACATAAGGAGAAGGAGGACTGCAGAGATTTCCTTAGCCCCTGGAAACAACTGGGCTGACCTGAGGAAAATATGATGTTTTGACGCACACAAAAGAATTGTATGCTGACAGCAAGACAAAGGGACAAGACCTCTATACCTGGACACAGAGAGTGCCATAGCACACAAGGATGCTGACCCAGGAGAACAGAGACACCTTCCCCTACAGCTACAACTACAGAAATAGATAAGAGACTTTCTTGTTGGACTGTTGTGTATATACATATATATATATATATATATGTTTAGGGTGGTAACCAACTTAGATACCCACACAGTTAGAAAGGGCTGGAGTAAAGGTTTAGTTATTCTCCAAAGTGGAGTAGAACTTTATTTTATTTGTTTGTGTATGTTTTTCCTTGTTAAAGGAACAGGCGCAATAAAGCCAAGATATAATTTCACCCTTATCAGTCTCCATTAAATGT
This sequence comes from Ascaphus truei, assembly GCA_036426205.1. NCBI lineage: Eukaryota > Metazoa > Chordata > Amphibia > Anura > Ascaphidae > Ascaphus > Ascaphus truei. The sequence continues at coordinate 12,107 of WSYH01016398.1, forward strand.
ACCTCTGTACACATCTCTTAGGCCTGGGACATAGTATGTCCAAGCTTGCTGAGTTTCCCCCTCCGCATGTGTGCTGATGCGTGCAGAGGCTCAGAAACTTTTCAGAGACAGGCAAGTTTCAAATCTGCCGCTCGGGGAAGCGATGTGAGCGGTCACGTGAACGCTCACATCCAATGAGTGCGAGGGACTAGCCCCGCCTCCCACTCTGCCTCCTGACATGCCTCCGATCTGCCTCTGCTCCGCCTCCGCCCCGCCTCCACCCCGCCCCCAGAGCGCGCTCACTGCCTCACCTGCAAGGACAGGAAAAAGCTCCATTTTCAGCAGGCGAGGCAGAGCAGGAGCGCGGCTCAGCGCGGCTGAACCCTCTATGTTCCAGGCCTTACAGGAAAGAAAAGACATTGTACAGAATGTACAAAGTTATTCAGAAGGGAAAAAATACCACTATAAAGAACAGCAATTTTTAGAATGAATTAGGGAAAGTCATTGTGAGATCCACATTGTTTATTGTTAAAAAATAAGGTTAAAAGTTCTAAAGCTCTGCATAATTTAGCCCCACAAATTAGCAGGCCAGGACAAATGAAAGGTGTAACCCTCCCCCTTGTTAATTATCCTACCCCAGGTGCACTGGGGGGTTCCCTGAGGGGAGAAGTAGATATGGGCCGAGGGGGAGGTTAGTTATGGATCTGGGGAGGGGGAGTTATGAGCCCGGGGAGTGGTAGTTATCAGCCTGGTTGGAGGGGGGAAGAGAAGATAGTATGGGCCTGGAGATACGAGTAGGGACATGAGGGGGCAGGAGGGGGGGAGTCGAGTGTCAAAGCAGAAGGGGAGTGGGAGGAGTAGAATGTACATTCCTGCTGCCTTTGAGGATTGAGGGGGCCTGCCAAATGCCTATTGAGGGGGCCCACAGAGTTGCCTGCCAGTGTGCCCACAGAGATGCTTGTTAAAGACGACTTCCCTTCCACCGGCATCCAAT
>WSYH01016399.1:0-13077 GCA_036426205.1 Ascaphus truei
AGAGACAGAGAGAGACATAGGGTGACACAGAGAGACAGAGGGTGACACAGAGTGACACCGAGTGACAGAGAGTGACAGAGAGTGACAGAGGGTGACAGAGGGTGACAGAGGGTGACAGAGTGTGACAGAGGGTGACAGAGTGTGACAGAGGGAGACAGAGGGAGACAGAGGGAGACAGAGGGAGACAGAGGGAGACAGAGGGTGACAGAGGGTGACAGAGGGAGACAGAGGGTGACAGAGGTGACACAGAGAGACAGATGGTGACAGAGGGTGACAGAGGGTGACAGAGAAAGACAGAGGGTGACAGAGAGAGACAGAGGGTGACAGAGGGTGACAGAGGGTGACAGCGTGAGGCGAAAGGTTACAGGGTGAGACAGAGGGTTACCGGTGAGACAGAGAGAGACAGCATAAAACTAAAAAGACTAAAGCAAAATAAAACTGTAGGACAGTCACCGTTGTGTAGACGAAACCGAGGTCAAGCCCCAAAGAATTGTTTCCGATTTTCCGGAGATTATATGGTGATCCGTTTGTGGCCAATTATGTCCTGGAGTGTACTGAAGCAAATGGGTTCCACTATTCCGTTTCCAAGAGACGGTGCCTTTCATGTTTCATATGTTGATTCTCAGAAGGCACTTTCTAGGGGTCCTGACTGGTTTTGGTTGTCCCATCCAACTGGAAATATTAATATATGCGGGAATTGCCCAATCATGGGTTAAAAATTGCCTCCGCAACTCACCTACTTATTATCTCTTCCCGGTACAACTACGTTTATCTCAGGAACCCTTTTCGGATGAGGATGGTTTTAATTTAGGCAATGGAACGACCCAAACGATTTGAGCCCCAGTCACTGATGTGAGTCGCAGTGAGACCCTCCTACCCCATTCGGTTCGGGTACAAAAACGAAATATCGCCACATCTTCTTAGTGATGGTACCAAGAGCTAAATACACCAGCTGCTCAGCAACTGCTGCTTCTAAACTGGTCTCACTGATTGTAGTCAGCCCTCAAAGAGCAGTGAACAAGTCGTGGACCATGAGTAGTCCTAGAGGTCTCTTACAACCAGCAATTAATTTGGCCCTTCATCGCCCAGGTTTACACTGTTTGCTGTACACAATTTCATTTATTACTGTGGCGTACCAGTTTATTACGTAAACCACCCCTGATATTATACTAGTTAATGCATGGAAAACGAAAGACTCATGCTCTGGTGACCAAAAACAAAGGGCGACCTGACAATTGTATAAACAGGAATAGATGTAATAACCCTTGTTTGACAATTGAATGGCATCTATGTATGTATCTATGTCCTCTTCCGTGTCCCACAGTACGACCACAACCACACCCCTTTCAAACCAGAGTGAGACACGTCCTGGTCAACAACGTTCAAAGAACAAGACCTGATCCCTCCCTTCGGCAAACCAACCACCATCATCGGCCGTCACCCGGTTCCACCTACCCGTCTGGTTTGAACAAAGACAGCCAAACATGAACCGCAGCCGTGTGAAGACCGCACCCAATTGTTATCCCGGGAACCCGCCCATCTGGACCCGTCGGCAGAGCTCCTAATAGTTCCCATATGGTACTATTATATTAGCTATATTGGGACGCGTAATTCGGGACTAACTTCCTTTTATATGCAACACCCACGAGACATCACATAAATAAAGTTGCACCCACCAGTTGTTTGTTCAATTGTACAGAATCTTCTGGGCGACACAAAATGGAAGATGTCCAACCTTGTCAGTTCCGTCACCACCCATATCATGCTCCTGCTATCACACCGATATCTAGTGAGATGTGAAAGTTGTGATAAAAAACACAAGTCGGAGTATTTTTGCATAAATGACAAATAGTTTATTGCAGTTGTACTGTGCCCACGCAGAGGGAGAGTTTCATCAAAATAAACACTCGTCCCACACACATGTGTGGCATCCAGAGCTTATTTTTTTAAAATAACACAAAACACTTAGCTTAATCCACCCCCCCTATAACATGTTGCGTTTCACACATCACGTAACAAAATAATGAATATACACCACATTGGTTAAAGCATATTATAGATGCATAAATGAAATGAAATGACTTCAGCTCTTTAGTCCTTATAAAGCCGTGACCTAATTTCTCTCCAGATACGGAACTTCATGGGCCCCCCCTCGGAATGCGGACCGTGCCTACTGTCTTTTATTTTCATAACATTCGGGGGGGCACAAATTGCTCTTCTCTTCAGGGTCTTTGTGGTTTAGCTGGAACCGCTCAATAACAATTGGAACTTCAGCAAGAAAAAAAAAGTCTTTTAAACTGAAACTTACCATCTACCAACTTTCAACCGACAATAGACAATATCAGGCACTAAGTGGATGCGGACTCAACTGGAGGCTTGATCCCAGTGCTGTTTACTTGTATGACCTCCCCCCTTACGTCGAGTATGTTCTCTCCTATTGTCAATCCCTCCTTTTTTTATTCTTAAAACATAGCTTTGAGAATTAAGTTTATGATGATAGATTCCTAGGAATACTCAGGTACAAGGCGCTTCCCCTTCACTTGCTTCATAGTTCTCGTAGGCGCTGTCGGCCAATATGCCTTTTGAGTTGAATAATGTGGATCGGGAATCTTCGTTTCTTCAAGGGGCGGTCCTGTTTCCTGGCATCTGCACCAAGAGTGGTCAGTATCAGCTTGGGGGAGGGGTAGCAATTTGTGGATCACTACCTCTGCACACGTGACACACACATACATGACACAAGTAACACCCCCACCACATCAAAAGCATTCATAACGTTTTTGCTCCCAGTGATCTAAGCTTCACCTAAACCCAAGGGTGATTATTCTGTCACCTTCCCTTTCTAATCCTTTTTTGCTTTAATCCAAAGCACTACCCCTCCTTTTTGTAAAGCTAAAAACATAGTCTAAAGCAATTCTGTTTTGTAAGGCCAATAAGCCTAATCTGAACACTGTTCTTGATTTAATGATGAAATTATAACGGCCACAATAATGCCACATCCTTCCTGTAAATGATTATCATGACTAACATACATTTTTACAACAGGTTTCATAAGGTTGGTGTAGACCTAGAACTGACCCATAAATTGATTCAATTTTGCTCTAGTTGGTGTGATACCCCTTTAAAGAGGTTCCCTTACAAAAAAAGATTGGAACAACTAGCAGAAATTATACACATATACTAAAAACCTTATTTAAAAAGAAAGTAGCAGCAACCTTTCTTTGGATATGCATGTCTATTAAAAGATTGACATCTATCTACTATCACATATATTTTCATTCATCACGAACATTCTATTTCGAAATTGAGGGGGGTATCGGTATCTGTGGAAGCGGAATGATGCATGTATCCTCTACCCCTGCACGCATTATAGACATCATTCACTCGAATATCAGAACAGACGATGTCTGCGATGGTGTCAAATGGCTGACTTAATGATAAGCCTTGTCTCCTTTGGCTGACACCGCCCGCTGGTGACCCCCTCCTTTCGGTAGAGACGGTGCAACACTACTTCTGGATCAAAAGTTAATTGCTGCCACTGACACATACTTAGAGAGTGATGAGTAACTGCTAGCAAACACCACTACCGATGCTTTCACAGAAGCCACGCTTCCAGGAAACAAATGCATCCCACAAGGCTCAAAATTGCGAACCTTAAATTTCTACTAAACACAACTCTACAAAGAATACAAATAGTGAGTCTTGAAACTAAATGTTCTGATAAAACCGGGCCTTCCCTAGGGTGTCTTATTTTCCGCGTTGGTTAACGGTTTACAGTTTTGACTCGCAAGAACGTTTAACTTGCTGCGCAGATCTTGTGTTTTTAGTGACTTTGGTCTTTGGTGGAGCTGGAACGTTTTGATGAGCTGTCGAACGAGCTTACGTGCCTTTGGTCCAGGAAAAGACTCTGCCAACTGTTAAATTGCTGTATTGGGTTACTTTGGGCCGTACTTTACACCAGAGAGCAATGAAGCATGCTTGCGCAGGGTAAATATGTGATATACCCATCATAAGTTGGGCACTTTCACAAATTTGCACTAGTAGAGACTCAAAAAATGGTATTAGTTGCATACACTTATTGTTTTATGACCAAAGTAACATGGTCAGCTTAATGTATCCTTGCACTTCTATAGTCTAAAGTCATCCCATATGTGTCTCATAGGGAGGATAATTTAGGACCTAGATAAATCATGGTCATCAATGTGTTTACTCCTAAGTCTTAGCATCCGCATTAGACATAGGTATTCCCTATTTAATGTTCCTCAATTCCAAACTAATAGCCAATTGAACCTGAACTTTGATACAATCTAATTTCCTGAAACTTTGGATTGGAGTCCTCATCCGCCTGCCCAACCACATGCTTCGATACAAGTAATTAATTCTTCCTGTCTGCAGGCCGATAGGTCCTAGACCTGGAAACTGCCAAAAGTTTTGTCCCAATCTTCAAAAGTTGGGGACAAAAAAACACTGTCTCAAACTACAGTGCCAACCTCTCTTCTCCCAAATACTTCCCCAGCATGGAAAAAAATATTCGCCAAATCCCAATTAAGCATTATTTTACCCATACAAATTTCCCCCTAGCATCCTATCTGGCATTTTACCCAAATACTCACTGTACTACTTCTCGCTAAAAAAAATTGAATGGCCTTGATATAATTGCTACCCTATTCACTTATTACTGGCCTTTGCAACTAGGTTCCCCTGTAATTAACCCTATGCAAAAACACATCCGCAATGAGAGGTACTCCCAAATTCACCACTTCCTGGCAAACCCATTCTAGATTAACAGCAATTTTTGACAATAAACCCTGCTTATGGACACTTTGGAAAAGTTAACTGGTTAAAATTATCAACGAGTAACTCACATATGGGGTCTTAATAGACAAATGATTTTGGATTAGAACTTCACACAATGGGTCTTGCTTTAATATGAATGGCTCTTTGCACAGTGCTGAGCACAGCTGTCAGCTTTATAATTTTAAAAGACACTCTGCATATTCATCTGACTAAAGACAAATGATTTTAGCTTGTTCTGGGCGTTTCGCCAATTGACCCTGAACAGATTACGATAACGGCACCACACGGCTTTCTTCCTGAAAATAATAATTATTGGATTGGAACTTTTTGCTTAAAGTTAAATACATGGAGCTTATCCAAGCGCCTAGAACTACATTTTTATGGCCTCTCAAAAATGATACCAATGGGCTTTTATATAGCTGAGGTTTATATAACTTCTTAACACACAATAACTCCACACGCTCATGCTTTTCCCTCCACTCATTTTCTTTTAATGCCTTCTGTTTGAACTTTCATAGTTTCACTGACTTCATTCACTAAACAAATTTATGCTATCCTGTTGCAATTCTGTCCTTTATCACGCTACCCACCAACCTATTTCTCTCCATTAATCAACACTCCACAATCTAACCCACACTAACTATTCTTCAATCACACCTCAGGACTTGCTGACTATTTTTAAGCAAGAGGTTGAATCCATACACCAGAACAGTTCCCTCTTTTTCCCCTCCTATCCTACTTTGCTTCCTACTCTCTTCCTGCTTTCCTTGGCTCTTTTTCCACTGTCTCAAAAGAGTGTCACCATCACTGTTGATCTCCTTTCTCCCTCTACTCTGCTACATTTCCATTCTATCTTAAAACTGGTAATGTTATATCATGCCCAAAAATAGCAAGCTGACCCTACCTGTCTTTTCTATACGAACTAACTTGTCTGTTTCTCTTCTTGCTCCATTTTCTCAACACCCATTCTCTCCTTAACCCTCTACAATCTGACTTCTTGCACTGCTCCCTCCACGGAGACAATTCTCACTAAAATACTGATGACCCATATGCTGCCCAGAAGAGGTCATTACACTCTGCTCTCATATTACTCTCTGAAGCATTTGACTCTGTGGACCACACTCTCTCTTTCTTCGCTGTACACACTCTATCTAGGTGACCTAATAACACTCTTGGTTTAAATATCACCACTATGCTGACGACACACCTCATTTACTTTCAACCCCTGACCTTACAACTGCTGTATAAACCTCAGTTTCTGAATGTCCTTCTGTTATCTCATCCTGGAGGCCCTTTTTCGCCTTAAATTTAACGTGGCAAAAACAGAGTTCTCATACTTCCTCCCAAACTGACCCTATTATCTCCTTCCACATTACCTTGAATCTTCCACCCAGTAACTCAAGCACACTGCTTATGGGTCACTCCTCCCAACTCCTCTCTCATATTCTCCGCTCCTCTTTCATTCAAACATTTCTATAACTGTCGCTTTTTCCTCCTCAATATCACAAGATCACACTGTTCCTCTGTTTGCTCAACTGTTAAAACTCTGATTCAGACCCTCATTCCTCCCCTCCTTGATTAACTGTAATCCCCCTTCTATCCCGCCTTCTGACTTTCACTCTGTCTTCCCTACTATCTATCACAACGCTGCTGCCAGAATCAACTCTCACTCTTTAAACTCTGATTCTGCGTTTCCCCTCCTGAAATTCCTCTCCTGGCTTCTAATCAATCCTACGTGTTTCTGTATGCTCCCCTACCTCCAATTAGATTGTAAGCTCCTCAGAGCAGTGACTTCTATTCCTTAATGTTACTTTATGTCTGGATCACTTATTTCATGACCTCTTACCTTTACCATTTGATACCTTTATGATTACGACGGTGCACCCACTCTGTGAAGCGCGTGTCATATTAATGGCGTTATTACATAAAAAACTACAATAAAATATATATTTCAAACAATCTTGGAGCTTTTTTACCCGCATTTTTTGACACAAATATTCCCAACATATCCTAATCCTATAGAAATACAATTGAAATGTGTTTTTACCTGGTTAACACACAATAACAAAACTTCTTCATACACAGCCAAACACATCACAAAAATAACGAACAAATAAAAGAAAAAAACATTTCTCCCTATTACCAAATAATTCCACACCCTGCAACTATATTAATAAAAGTTCCCTTCTCTTTCTTTATTCTCATAAATAACCTGAATTTAAAACGTACTCTCTGATGCTCCGGAGCTTTTGAGTTAACTTTCGTATCTTGGCACATTCCTCGCGCTGGAGAAAAAGGTGGGGCACGCTCTGTGCTGCTGCGATTCTGATTCTCTTTCTTTCAGACCTTTGACTTCATTGTGAGACAAATAATAATTTCGTGTTTTGTACGTACTTGCAAGTTTTTTGGATGGTGATTGTGCACACAGGTGATACTTAGCAGGTTTATCTTTACACGCGGTAATCATTCAGGAAAATTCATTAGGGTATCAAATCCATCTAGCAATTCTCCATTAAGGGCGCAACATTTTACTACTGTACTGGCACCCGAAACTTGAGTTATATCAGAATGATTTATAACCACTTATTTATGTGTGGGAAATGGAAGGAAAAGCTTATATGTTTACAACTGATTTCTGCGGCACCCGTCAGCCGGGCGCCATGCTAACTTTAGCCACAAAACACTCATAAAATCCAAAGATTTATCTGCCCAGACACACAGGGATTATGAAAGTTAGAAGTTCCACTTATGAGCCCTGCGTTCGCATTCTTACGAATAAGAAAACCGGTGCGGCTGCCCATAGGTTCACGCTTCCTTCATAGTAATTTATTGCAACAAACTCTTCTTGGGTGGCATGTTTTTCACTGGACTGCATGTGTTTTTTTCATTGACACTTGCATATGTATTTCATTGGCCAAAAAACATATTTATATTGTCTCTCTTGTTCTCGTATCCATTCTTTATTATTTTTTGTCTGCAGACAACACACCTCTAACGGCAAATTTTGAGAACTCTTGGTTTCCCATTATTCTCCTGTTACAGTAATCACATTTAATTGACCTGTACAATACTCCTGATACAATAATCAGCGCAAGCTGATTGCGTACAACTCTTTCTGCATGTTATGTTCTGAAATTGCAAATAAGGACCTGTCACGAGACTGTTCCCCAATCATATTTTTTCACAATAACTATACCCAAGAAAACCTTGACTTACTTCAGCGGGTCCAACCCAGTCCTGATAAACCTTATACACACTCTTTATAACATGGATACAGATAAGACCTTCTAACATTATCCATAAATAAACTCACTTGGGTATGTTAAAGACAAGACAAGAGCAAATGTACATCAGGGACCCTTACTGCTCAGACAACAAAAATATTTATCACAACCAATGGACAGTCTGAAAAACAATCCCTTAAGAATACAAACACTCCTTTCATCACAAACACAACTTTTAACGGGACTCTCACCTTAATCCCAATAAAACTAAACATCTATAACACTTAAAAATGGATACAGGAACAACAAATAACTTATTTGAAACTGCTAGGTAAACCGTCAACCAGATTGAGACAGCCTTCAAAACCATCTCTCTAACACCCACTCAAAACAACTTTTTAAACTCAGGCTTTCCTCAAAGGTGCCTTTTTATTCCTTATTCTTACGAGCGCTCAGATTTGAGTGCCCGAGGAGTGTTTTTTTCAGGTGCTCAGCTTCCGGTATTTTTGGATTCCTATTCGGTCGCCATTTGTAAAAGTTGTGAATAAAAAACACAAGTCTGAGGATATTGTTTTGCAGAATGACCAATAAGTTTTTTGCAGTGTATTGGTGCACACCAGAGGGAGTTTCAAAATAAACTCTCCAACGACATGGTGGCATACAGGCCTTATTTATACACAAAACTAGCCCACGCCCCCTATATGAGGTTGCATGTCATCACTAGTAAACAAATATGATAATGAACACTTGGTTAGCAATTATTATGGGATCATAATGAAAGAAAATGACTCAGATAATATTCCTTATACAGCCATTGAACTTTTCTCTAACATATACCTGCTCTGATCCATTAAAACCTTTTATTATTGGGGACACACTCTCTAGCAATTATTTTTTCCAGTAGTGCTTCATCTCTCCCTCGTCGAACCTCTACATACGAACTTCATGGGCACCTCCCTCGGAATGCGAGACAGTGCCTATCTGTCTCTTTTTTCATAACATTGGCAAATTGCTCTTCTCTTCAAGGTCTTGTGGCTTAGCTGAACCGCTCAATATCATTGGAACTTCAGCAAAAAAAATGTCTTTTTAAACTAACTTCAATACCAACTTTCACTCAGACAATAGACAATATCAGAACCTAAGATGGATTCTGACTCAAAATGGAGGCTTAGATCCCAGTCTGTTTATGTCAGACTCCCCCCCCTTACGTCATATTCCTCACTTTGTCAGAGATAGGTTTCTGCAAGCCCATGGTCTTTTGGAGATTTCTTTTCTTTCCCCGGGAGTTTTTCCTCTCCTTAGTGGTGAGCAGAAGAATAAATGGTTTTGGTCAAATGGTTGTTCTTTTAGAACAAAATGAGGAAATTGAAGGGGTTAAAATTATATGTCCAGCTCTACAATTCTCAGGGATTGAAGGGTGAATATAATCTGCTAGCTTTATCTTTCTTTATACAGGCTGTTCCAGTACTGAGAGAATTAACTCCACTTCTAGTTATAATCTTTATTTACTTCTGTTTGTTCTCAGTTTGTTTTTATACAATGCACAAGAGCAGTAAACATGTCCCAAACAATACACTGCATGCTCTTGATAGACATTCCCTGTATTTCTCTTTGTAATGTAAGAGAAAACTGCTGGCCAAACCAAGCAAGAGGTAATGATTTACTAATGCTTTGTCCAAAGCACACAGATACATAACCTCTACAGAAAACTTGTTTTTTCTCATTGTTAAACATGATATGTTATGTATTAACATGCCCTTGGTTTTATGTTAAATGTCGGGCACAACTGAATAAAACTTGAAGTGTGGAAGCAGACGTTGTCTGACTCCTCTCTTCCCGAGCTCGTATTTGTCTGTGTTTCGGAGACTGCTAAACCTGCTGTCCAAATCACTAGGTTGGAGAAGTGATTCCTACCAAAGTAAAAAAGTAACCCTTTGAGCCAGCTAAGCTGGTTCCCAAGCTAAAACATGTACCAGTCTCTTCATACAACATAAAGTGTTTTTGCTTATCGTCAGTCCTTTGCTTCAGCACAGCCTGTCGTCCTTCTTCTTAGGGGAACTCAGCCCCCTGTAGCCCAGAAAACTCCTCTATGGTCCTCTTTACCAGATTCCGCAGCTGGGGAGCCTTCTATCTCCCCCTTCTCTGGGGAAAATAGTCCCTCTCTGTTTGGCACTTCCTGTGTCTTTTAAAACACTTCCTCATTCAGTCATTGAGAAGGCTGATTAACTCCTAGTTGCACCTGCTGCTAGCTTCTCTTTGAGGATTAACTCTCTGTGGGACTGAAAAGCACACTTACTACTGCACTGTTCCACCAGCCCCTAGAGGACAGTGATGGTTCACAATAATATTATATATATTACGCAGTGGTCAACAAAGCACCAAAAATCTACTTGCCAAACCAAAACTCTACTCGCCACTTAGACCCGCCCCCAGCCTGCCCTTAGCCCCGGCCCTAGCCTGCTTTTAAAAGAGAAATTGAATAATTTCTAGTAAGAACAACATTGTTTTTGACATAACAGTTTATTATTTTTGTATTACATTTATACTTTACTACAATTAGTCCTTGTTACATAATTACGTGGTGTGTGTGCATAAATGTGGGATCTAGAAAAAAAGCCAGATGTGAATGACTAGTTTCCTGAACCCCTTAACCAGTGTCTGGATGCCCCACTTCAGATATCTAAAGCAGCAATCCCACTTGGGATCTTCCTGATCCCCAGTCCCTCAATGTCCAGGTACCCACATTCAGTGCAATGTTATATATTGGAGGGGATGTGTTCCCTACCTGTCTTCTGGCTTGGGGGGATTCTGATGCTCCTGTGTGAATCTCGAAGTTGGAGCTGGAAAAAGCAGTATAAGTTATTTTCGTGTAGGTATAGGCCAGTAAGATATATAGGGGTAAATAAAATACCAGATCCAGAGTGTGAGACACTGAGTGTGAGAGAGTGTGTGTGTGTGTGTGTGCGTGTGTGTGAGACCAAGAGAGTGTGTGGTGTGTGTATGTGTGTGTGTATGACACAGAGTGTGTGTGTGACACAGAGAGTGTGTTGTGACACAGAGTGTGTGTGTGGTGTGTGGGTGTGTGTGTGAGAGAAAAGAGGGTGACAGAGGGTGACAGGGTGAGGCGGAGGGTTACAGGTGAGACAGTGTTTACCGGTGAGACAGAGAGAGACAAGGGGAGACAGGGAGAACAGAGAGAGACAGAGAGAGACAGAGAGAACAGAGGGTGACAGAGGGTGACAGAGAGAGAAAGAGGGTGACAGAGGGTGACAGAGAGTAACAGAGAGAGACAGAGGGTAACAAGAGATAGACAGAGGTGACAGAGAGACGAGGTGGACAGAGAGAGACGAGGGACAGAGAAGACAGAGGGTGACAGAGGGTGACAAGAGGTGACACAGAGAGATAGATGGTGACACAGAGAGACAGAGGGTGACACAGAGGGAGACGAGGGAGACAGAGAGAGACAGAGAGAGACCAGGGTGACAGAGGGTGACAGAGGGTGACAGAGAGAGACAGAGGGTGGACAGATGGTGACAAGGGTGACAGAGACAGACGAGAGTGACAGAGGGTGACGAGGGTGACAGAGGGTGACAGAGGGAGACAGAGAAGACAGAGGGTGACACAGGGTGACACAGGGTGTGACAGAAGTGACAGAAGGTTGACAGGGGACAGAGGGTGACAGAGAGAGACGAGGGTGAAGAGGGAGAACAGAGGGTGACAGAGAGACAGAGGATGACAGAGAGAACAGAGGGTGACAGAGAGAGACAGAGGGTGACACAGAGTGACACAGATGACAGAGAGTGACAGAGAATGACAGAGGGTGACGAGGAGACAGAGGGAGACAGAGGGAGACAGAGGTTAACAGAGGTGGCAGAGGGAGACACAGAGAGACAGAGGTACAGAGGGTGACAGAGGGTGACAGGAGAGAGAGGGTGACAGAGAGAGACAGAAGGTGACAGAGAGAGACAGAGGGTGCCAGAGGGTGACAGCGTAGGCGAAGGGTTACAGGTGTAGACAAGGGTTACCGGTGAGACAGAGAGAGACAAGAGGAGACAGGAGAGACTGGGAGAGACAGAGAGAGACAGAGGGAGACCGAGGAGAGACGGGTGACGAAGAGAACAGAGGGTGACAGAGGGTGACAGAGGGTAACCGAGAGAGACAGAGGGTGACAGAGAGAGACAGAGGTGACAAGGGTGACAGAGGGTGACGAGAGAGACAGAGGGTGACAGAGAGAGACAGAGAGAGACATAGGGTGACACAGAGAGACAGAGGGTGACCCAAGAGTGACACCGAGTGACGAGAGTGACAGAGAGTGACATAGGGTACATAGGGTGACAGAGGGTGACAGAGTGAAGAAAGAAGGGTGACAGAGTGTGACAGAGGGAGACAAGAGGGAGACAGAGGGAGACAGAGGGAGCCAGAGGGAGACAGAGGGAGACAGAGGGAGACAGAGGGAGACAGAGGTACAGAGGTGACACAGATAGACAGATGGTGACAGAGGTGACAGAGGGTGACAGAAAAGACAGAGGGTGACGAGAAACAGGGGTGACAAGGGTGACAGAGGGTGACAGCGTGAGCGAAGGTTACAGGGATACAGAGGTACCGGTGAGACAGGAGAGACGAGGGAAACAGGGAGAGACTGGGAAGACAAGAGAGGACAGAGATGACAGAGAGAGACAGAGGTGACAGAGAGAGACAGAGGGTGACAGAGGGTGACAGAGGGTAACAGAAGAGACAGAGGGTGACAGAGAGAGACAGAGGTGACAGAGAGAGTGACGAGAGGTGACAGAGAGAGACAAGAGAGACATAGGTGACACAGAGAGACAAGGGTGACAGAGGTGACACAGAGTGACACCAGTGACAGAGAGTGACAGAGAGTGACATAGGGTGACAGAGGTGGCAGAGGGTGACAGAGTGTGACAGAGGGAGACGAGGGAGACAGAGAGAGACAGAGGGTGACAGAGCATAAGAGGTGACAGAGGGTGACAGTTGAGGACAGAGGGTGAGACAGGGTGAGACAGAGGTGAACAGAAAGTGAGACAACAGAAGTGAGACAGAG
>WSYH01016400.1:0-13076 GCA_036426205.1 Ascaphus truei
CTGCTGTACAAACCAAAGTTTCTGAATGTCTCTCTGCTATATCATCCTGGATGGCCCTATGCCGCAGGGACTCCTCTTCCGAAATGTTACTTTTATGTCTAAAGCATTTATTCCCATGATCTGTTATTTATATTATCTGTTATTTATTTGATTACCACATGTATTACTACTGTGAGGCGCTATGTACATTAATGGCGCTATATAAATAAAGACATACAATACAAAAAACTGCCCACCCCCAAATACAGAAAGGGTATTATGGTGCTCAAGCTTGAAATCCCATCATTAATAAGTACAGAGGCCACCTCCTGGGACATAAATAATGTGCAACCTAATAAGGGGCTCCAGTTACCCTGAAGGCAGGGGTATAAAACCACCCACCTCCACCTCATTGGTGCTGGGCGCCAGGTTTCCGCACATGGTTGAAGTCTCCAGGATCCTCTCAATTTGCGTGCTGTCGCCAATGGGAAAATTCCAGTACAGCGCTTTGTGATGCAACGCACGCAAGAAGGTGGTGACCAGGTCTGGCAAAAATCTTCTTATGAGGACATTAAAACAAGGCTGCAACCTTCTACGCGTTCTTTCGTGCATTTTCGTGCAGTGCAATTTTCACTGCACGAAACGCGTAGAAGGTTGCAGCCTTCCGTTTTTAATGTTCCTCTAATAAAGAAGATTTTTGCCAGACCTGCTGTCACCACCTTCTTGCTGTGCGTTGCATCACAAAGCGCTGTACTGGAACACCCCCAAATACATACAAAAAAAATCCCCACCCCCCAAAATATATACAACCTCTCCTCGTCCTCCAAATGCATACAAAAACCCCACCTACCCAATACATATAAAAAAAAATCAATACATATAACCCTCCATACACACACACACCATATAAAAAGACAACCCTCCCCAATATATATGAAAAATACCCCAACCCATATAAAAATACCACCAAGCCCCCAATACATATAACAATTCCCCCAAACCTCCCAATACATATACAAATACCCCCAAGCCCCCCAATACATATAAAAATACCCCCAAGCCCCCCAATACATATACAAAATACCCCCAAGCACTCCAATATATATAAAATTACCCCCAAGCCCCCAATACATATAACAATTCCCATAATCCTCCCAATACATATAACAATACCCCCAAGCCCCCAAATACATATAAAAATACCTCCAAGCCCCCCAAGACATATACAAATACCTCCAAGCCCCCCAAAAACATATAAAAATACCTCCAAGCCCCCCAAAACATATAAAAAAAAATACCTCCAATCCCCCCATACTATACAATCCTCCAAAGCCCCCATACAAATATCAATCCCTCCAACCCCCCAAGACATATAACAATACCACCCGCAAAACCTCCAATACATATACAAATAGCCCCCAAAGCACCCCCAATATTACATAAATACCCCCAAGAACCCCCAATACATATACGCAAAATCAAACCCCAAGCACTCCAATATATATAAAATTAACCCCAAGCCCCCACAACATATAACCAACTTCCATAATCCTCCCAATACTATAACAATACCCCCCCAAGCCCCCAAATACATATAAAATAACCTCAAGCCCCCCCAAGACATATAAAAATACCGTCCAGCCCCCCAAGACCAAAATACCCACCCAAATATAAAGCATACCCTCCAAGGACCCCTCGAAAACAATATTAAAAAAATACCTCCCAACCCCCCAACATATACAGATAACCTCCAACGCCCCCCAAGACTATACAAATACCTCCAAGCCCCCCAAAAACATATAAAAATACCTCCAAGCCCCCCAATACATATAAAAATACCTCCAAGCACTCCAATACATATAAAAATACAGACTTGCCTTGAGTCAGGCCTGGGGTCTGCGGGGGGCCCGGCCAGCGCTGCAGATTTCCCCCAACCGGGCCGGGCCCCGTCGCACGCCGGCAGTAGAAGCTCGGCGCGTGGAGCAGAGAAAGGAAGAGGCTTAGGCTGCGTCCATAGAAGGACAGGCCGTGCTGAGGCATACGGATGCTCCGTGCTGAGCCCCTGCATCCTCAATGAGGCTGCCTTGAGAGGGGGCTCACGCGAGCGTCCGCAGGCGTGCTCAGGCTTTGGAGTTTTCAGCCGAGCGCCAAGCTGTTTTTCAGTGCGCTGTCGGCTGAAAACCTCCAATCACGATTGGCCCAGCGACGTCACTGCCCCGCCTCCAACCACCTCCCCCCGGCTCCCTTCGCGCACGCTGACTCGCCTGCAAGTCCGTGCAATCGCGCTGACTGAAGCAGGCGAGCCTCAGCGTTAGCGCGCCTCCGCTCTCCCCACCCCTCTATGGCCCGGGCCTTATAGGCAGTTGAGAGTCTGGGCCTGGCCGTGACCGGCAGCAGGGCGTGGCCAGAGCTCGGGGGGAAATGTGCAGCGCCGGCAGGGCCAACCAGCCAGCGGGCCTGGGACACCAACCCCGGCAGACCCCCCCTGTGGGCGCCCCTGCATATATTTATTTTTATGATGTACTACAGGGATATGTGCTTGTATCTTGTATATTTTTTGTGCTAAAAAAAAAAATATGGCTGCAGTGTCCTCCACAAACGGAGAGTTCCCAGCAGTAATGAAAAATAATAATGAGAATAATAATGAGAATAATAAGATATATATATATCTATATCTATATCTATATCTATAGATCTATATCTATATCTATATCTATATCGCGACATTATTTGGTCTCGCTACCGTCACAGATACGCAACTGCATGCGCGCTTCTCCTATGCTGGGAAGAACCCGAAGGGTTGATTCTCACTCAGGACCATCGGCAGCTTTAACCACCCCGGGGGGGAGTACTCCGTCGGTGGTGGCTTTTCGCCACCTGTCTCAAGAGGTATCAGCTGGCTTCTACCCTTTCTATATAGCTCCCGGGTAATCGTCCTGTTGCAAATATGCACTTGAGTTTAGAACCGTGGTCCAAGATGATTGGAATAATGAATCTTTGTCTGCTGCATTCTGCGGGCCTCTCTGAAACCGCTAAAAACCCTAAATGACGAATTGTCGACTTTCGACCGTCCCAACGATCTGGAAGACCGTAATCGCCATCTGCATCAGAGTGGACCACCGTTCTTCAGGAAAGGAAGCAGAGAGAGTACACCGAAGATCATCCTCTTCCAGAAAATCACTCACTTACATCACTCCGGTCCCTGATGGAGCATGACGGAATTTCCTTCAATGGGAACTTTGAAAACCCATGCACTGGGAGGTACAGGCTCATCCAAATTAAGAAACAACGTCGCTGAAGCGGTCTGTGTTATATTGATTGGCGGACAACCTGGACACCTGGGCCTACTCTTTTCCCAATAAGCCATGAAAACCGCGAAATTCCCCATGAGAATTAAGGGGAGTCTCACTTGGACCATTTCTCTCCTCCCAAGAATCCTATTTCCTGTTGATAACCCTTCTAGATCATTCTTTCCTTCCTCTCTCTGGGATGGGTTTCCGTGTTTCCAACCCAAGCCTTTCTTCGATTCCGGCTCTGGGGGGCAACTTTATATATCAAGGCTTTGATGACCGTCACAACGTCCTCATACCTGAAGAAACCTATTGACTTTGAGGCCGATTGATGGAAGACCGCTTCCAGCAGCCTTTATTTTTAACTGGAGACCCAGGCACTTCTCTCATCTCAAGACAGGTACTGATCACCTTGAGGACTCCATTTAATGTGATTCATTACGCCTTCCGTAGCCGTAATCCTTGGCCTTTTCCCTGGTTACCGATTCATAATCCTCGTGTGGTTGGCTAAATAGGATCCCATTCAGTGGAGCCTTTTTTGTAACCAAGAATGTATATTAATCCAGTAGCATTTTGTGGTACTACCCGGCCGAGGCAAGGCAAGGGTACTTTTTGCCTAAGGAGTATGCAGATTAAGCGACGTCTTCGTAAAGTTAGTCTGGGTACTACCCCCACATCGTCCTACGCGTGCCCCATTGAACCACTCACCGGGTTCTTCTGCCCCCCAGAGGGGCTTCTAACCTTTGTCCATGCTGAGCACCAAGCCCAGTGCGATCACGTAGTATTTCTTGGGTTCATCTGCCGTCCGTGTGGTGCCCCTCCTGCGGCCTTCTCTCTTCTCCCGTTGCTCTTTTCCCTCTCTCCCCGGGTTTCATTCACATACGTAACTCTATTCTCCTGCAGGTGCCGTGTTTCTTTTTTCCGTGAAGAAAAAAGACGGTTCTTTAACGCCCTTGTTCGACTACCAGGGTCTCATAAAACACTATTAAAGAATCGTTACCCCTCTTCCCCTTTATATCTGCGCTCTTTGATCGCCTACAAGGCGCCAATTCTTCCTCTAAGTGATCTCGTGGAGCCTACAACCTCATCACAGGATACGCCAGGGTGATATGGAAACTGCTTTTAACACCCAGAGATGGGACATTCGAGTCTTAGTCATGCCATTGGTCTGTGTAATGCCCCAGCTGTGTTTCAGGATTTTGTCAACGAAATTCTTTTCGGGACCTTCTCAACTTTTGTGATCCATTTATTTAGATGACATTCGGATTTTCTCCAACTCCCAACAAGAAATTGTCCCCATGTAAAGCAGGTACTTCTTCTTCTTCGCCTACAGAAAACCGACTCTCTTCTTTCGCCAAACTCGAGAAGTTTCAATTTCACCAAGCCTCCCCGTTTTCCTTGGATAACATTATCTTTCAACACTGGACTTTACTATGGATCCTGCTAAGGTCAAAGCGGTACTGGATTGGCCTCAACCCACCCCTCTTCTAAACCATTCCAAATTCACAGAAAACGGTTCCTCGGATTTTCGAAACTATTATCGTAGATTTATCCATCCAGAACTTTTGCTTTTCTTCATTGGTAGCTCCTATTACTGCCTTGCCCAGAAAGGAGCTGACCCTACTTCTTGGGACCTCCCCTGGCAATTCATCCTTCTCTCGTCTTTAATAGTGCATTTGTCGCCGCCCCTTCCTACTCAGTCCTGATCCTAACTTGCCGTTCACCCTAAGAAGTAGATGCTCAGACGGCGGTGTTGGTGCTGTCCTTTCCCAGAGGAAGAATCCTCAATCCAGATTGCTCCCCTGTGCATTTTGCCAAAAAAATTTCTTCTACACTCTTCCGCTGATGCAATTAACATATCGGAAAATCGGAACTCATGCTTGTGAAATAGCATTAGAAAGATGGCAGACATTTTTTCTGGAGGCATTGAGAATCCATAACTATCTTACGATCATAACAATCTGTATACATTGAAGGGCAACGTCGTCTTGAGCCCGTCAAGCCAGATGGTCATTATTCTTTTCAAAATTCAATTTCATAATACATATCTCTGCCTGGACAAAAAATGTCAAGGCTGACGTCCTTTCCCGACAATTTCTCTTCGGAATGTAAATCTGAGGACCAACAAATGCTATCTCCCTGCTAATGGATTCTTCTGCAAAACCACCTAACGTTCAAAGATATTGTATGACAACAAGATCACAACCCCTGCGACCTCAATATCCAGAGGGTCTTCTGTATATACTTCCTCCTACGCACCGCAGAAAGTTTCTCCAATGTAGCCACTCCTCCCAGAGCTACTGGTCACCCAGGTACCAGGAAAACTTTAGATCTGATTTCCAGTACTTTTTGGTGGCCACGGGATTTAGAAAAGATGTCAAGGACTTCGTAGCCGCGTGCCCACACTTGTTGCCAGGACTAACGACTCCCAGTAATCTCCTGAAGGACTTCTCAGCCCCTTCCTGTCCCACCGACATGGCCAAACACCTGTCCATGGATTTCATTGTGGATTTACCTATCAAAGGTGCATGAATATGATGCTGGGGTCGTGGATCGATTTCTAAGCGTCCCACTTATAACCTCTCAAAGGTCTCCCATTCTTCCAAACTGTCCGATGTTTCTCAGAGAGATCTTTCAACTTCACGGAGTACCCCGGTTATCGTGTCTGATGGGGTCTCAGTTTGTGTCTCGCTTTTTGCATTCTTTTGCCTACAAACTCGGCATTTCATTTTTCTCAACAGTTCTTTTTTCATTTCTTTCTCCTCCGGGTACCACCCCAGACGAGATGGTCGACTGAAAGGACAATCAGATTCCGTAGAGCAACGACAACATAGAGTTTTGTTTCAGATTCCAACGATGCATGGTCTGAACTTTTGCCCCTCTGGGCCGTAATTCCCATAACAAACCGCACAAGTTGGATCTACCTGGAATCCACATTTTTTGAACTACGGGTCCAATCTTCTACACCTCCTCTATCCGTATCTTCATCCGAGGGTTTCCGCGGCAGACGACAGTGTTTAAAGCATCAAGATTTTGGAAAGAAGGTTCAGCAAACATCAAGTACTGACCAATAGGCAGGAAGACCCAGGCGCTGATCGCACCGTAAGCACGCGTCAGGATTACAAGATTGGACGACTGGTTTGCTCTCATCACTAGAAAATCAAGGCTGGAAGGTCCGTCCTATGATTTTGACCTGAGATTTTCTCGGTCCTTTTTCTATCTCAGAAAAGGATTAATCCTGTGGCGTATCGTTCGCGTTACCTCTTCTAATGGCGGATCCCATTCGTTTTTTTCACGTCTCGTTGCTTACCCCTGTGGGTCCAGAATACTCACGTCGGTTTCATTCGCCCTCCCACTTGTCTCATAATGGTACAAGGCCAACTGAGTATGAACACTCCATCTGGACCTCAAATTTCTCAACAGGCTCATTACAGTATTTGGGTAAACTGGAATGGGTTACGGCCCAAGGAAGATCCGGGTTCCCTGTCATCATGTTATGCTTCCGATATCACGTACAATTCCATTACAAAATTCTACCAGGATAGCCTTCATGGAGTCGACCGCGAGTGTCGCTCCTGAGGGGGGGTGGGGTACTGTGCAGGAATTCGCCGTATCGGCGTCCCTCTAAAAAATCTGGCTGTACGTCTGGGCGCTCGCGTCTGCTCCCGCTGATGCGTGGGCTATGCTCCATACCCTGCTCATCAGTTGGTAAACAACAACAGCATGGCAGTGACGCGCGTTCCAGGCTCCGCCCCCGCTCTGACAATGTCTCAAGGAAACTCGGACGTGGGGTATCACACACCTCCCAAGTCCCGTCCCTCTGAAAACACCTGTGACATGTGGCAGGATGCAAGCAACCTACTCACTACTGATCGGCTGCATCATGGCGCACCTGTATGTACCAGCAGCCTCTGAGATTCCTTCCTGGTCCGCCCCTCTGCATTGAGGCCTCCTCCTAGTTATACCCTGCACTTCCAGTGACCTTTGCTAGCATCGATCAGTGTGGAACGCTGTGCTTGCTGCATTCTGTTCTGATACCGTGTTTGCCTTGTCTCCTGATAACCCTTTGTTTGCCTGAACCCGCTAGTTACGTGGGACTCGTTATCTCTCGCTCCTGACCTTGGAAAAGTACTTCAGACGATCACGCTCTCTACAATCCTAACCTTGGCAAAGTACCCCACCGATCCGCTATTCTCCATCCTGAACCTGGCAAGTATATACGACTACTCTACCACTTCTAATCTGATCCCTGTCTTGCAACGACCAATCTACATCCTTGAGCGCCCGCATGGCTGTGGGTTGGCATTTCTCAATTCCTCACGCCGCAGCACGCAGGTCGCGCTTCGTTTGTAGTGAGGTACGCGTTACAACACGCAGCATGTCTTTTTAGAAAAGAGTGTTTCCTCCTATTGAACACCTTCTGTCATGTCTTTTTCCCGATTATTGAGTCATGAACCATCACATAGCAAAGGCGACAGTGGCCTGCAGATCACTTGGATGTTACTCTGGGTTCTTTGTGACCTCTGGTGATTTGCCAGTTTTGTCTTGGAGAGATTTTGTAGACAACCCAACCTCTGGGTGACTGTGGTCTTTAAAGACTTCTCCATTGGAGGACGAACAGTGGATTGTGGTGGCAGCCCAAGTCCTAGAAAATATTCTTTTGTAACCCTTTTCTAGACGATGAGCATCAATATAACTGATTTTCTGAGCGTGCCTCAGAGATTTCTTTTTGAGCGATGCATGAACGTGTTCCAAACCCCTGTAGGGTAAGACCAACTCACAAAGCTTCTGAGCTTTCTTACGAGTGGGGCCTCCAAACTATACTGAATGAGACCGACCTATTACAGATTAAAACCTGATTCTAATATCCCCTAATTAAGTTGTAAACCAGTTCATTTTACTTTTTCACACTACTCGACCTCTTATTACATCTGTTTGCTCTAGTGAACATCATTTTGTTTTCAAAGTCAGGGAATTTATTAATATAAACCCCATTGAATATTAAGAAAAGTAACTGGTTTTGATTCAAGAAGTTATCATGGAAAAAACTATCAATTTTCTTTATATCGTCTGGTGTCAACAACTTTTTCTCGTTAACTGGTACAGTATATGTGAGCAGTGGTCACTGTTGAAACTGATGAAACAAAGGCTCTTCGGATGCCTTTTTATTAAATGTGTACGGTATTTATTATCCAAATATAATAGTTAAGCCAAAAACATAAGTGTTGTAATAAAATAAAAAATAGTTCTGCTCTGGATTTCCCAAGTGTAAAACAAGTACGGTAGTGATACACCCATGAGTTTACATTAACAACATCCATAAGGATTCCTTAATACTAGCAGATCATTTCTTGTCAACACTACCTACTGTACGAAAAACCGAGCTATTTGGGGTTAGGCAGTCTATCATCTACACTTGACGATAATAAAAGTCAATTGTTAAAACAAACAAAAAAAAAGAAAGTTTTGTTTTAAAATGAAAGCTTCCGATCGCGCTCAAAAAAAAAAATCGCGTCTGCCTTTCTAAAAGCAAATTCATGGGCTTGTGTGTGTAGAGATTGAAGACAGATGGAAAAAGAGAGCTTGCTTTGAAAACTCGTATATGGTGGGTGTTTTTCTCTCTGTGCTTTAATCTTCTTAAGAGATAGTCCGATAAGGTTACTACGTTCTTCCTTTTTGCAAGCATTGAAAGCAGTTGGGGTATTTAAACGAGAGACATCGGGGGGGGGGGAGGGAAAGAGGAGGAGGAGAAACTACTTAATTTAATTAAGGTTAGTTTATAAGGATTCACATCAATTCAATTTTGGAAAATTTCCCCAGTCATCCATTATTATACAATTTTGCAAAAGCAGCTCTGCTACTCTAAAATCAAGGTCTTTCTATCTAGATTGCTATGAGATAGGAGATGCAACGCCCAGGCGGGGATGACATAGGGATGAAATGTGCAGTTTTGCAAAAGCGCTACAGCATACTGTACCAGTTTTGTAGGCAAGAGCACTCTAACACGTCATGTAGAACTAAATAAGAACAAATAGTTTCAGCACATATGTTTGAAGTGTCAATCTCTGAAAGTTATTTTGGCACTTTTTGTTAGTCATTTTCACTTGAAGCTGCTGGGGCTCTGCACAGCAGACGATGTGCCACCTACTAAGAAAATAACAGTGAGATGCAGAGAAGGGATCAATCATGGCTTTCTAATGGAACGTGCTGATTCATCAGGAGACTCTAATGCATGTCGAGCACGTTTATGCTGAAAATCCAAGTGGACTCGGTGTCATGTGTGTACAGTACAAGTACACGATATTCGGGGTCGCCAACAGAAATCGTGGGGCCCAGGACAAATATTTTAAAGCAGGGCCCCTCCCGCCCTGGCGGCGGTATTGCCACCTCTCTTTCCTTCACATTCTCCATGACTCTTGGTATCGGAACAAAGCTTCTCTGGATCTCCTACCTCTCCCATGCGTACTTTCAGGTCTCTTCTGCTAACACCATCCTCTCCTCTATTGTCTCTCTTGGGGGTACCCCAGCGGCGTTGTACGGCTGGGCCCTCTTCTCTTTTCTTTATGTACACACCTCTCTAGGTGACCTATCAAATCTTTGGTGTTTAATATCACCTCGATGCCTGACGACACACAAATATCACTTTCAACACCTGAACCTTAACCCTGCGTACAAAGCCAGAAAGTTTCTGAAGGTCCTCTGCTATATCATCCTGAGATGGCCCCTATGCCGCAGAGGGACCCTCGTTCCGAAATGTTACTTTTATGTCTAAAGCATTTTATTCCCCGATGATCTTTGATTTATATATCTGTTATTTAATTTGATTACCGACACT
This sequence comes from Ascaphus truei, assembly GCA_036426205.1. Classification (NCBI taxonomy): domain Eukaryota; kingdom Metazoa; phylum Chordata; class Amphibia; order Anura; family Ascaphidae; genus Ascaphus; species Ascaphus truei. The sequence continues at coordinate 10,105 of WSYH01016400.1, forward strand.
GTATTACTACTGTGAGGCGCTATGCATTAATGGCGCATATATAAAATAGGAAATACAATCAAACAAAAAACTTGCCACCCCCAATACAGAAAGGTTATTATGGGCTCAAGTCTGAAATCCCATCATTAATAAGTACAGAGCCACCTCCTGGGGAACAAAATACATGTGCAACCTAAAAGGGGCTCCATTTACCCTGAAGGGCAGGCGGTAGTTGCATAAAAAAACCAACCCTACCTCATTGGCTGGCCCAGGTTTACTCTCCATGGTTGAAAGTCTCCAGTGGTCCTCTCAATTTGCGTGCTGTCGCCAATGGGGAAAAATTCCAGGTACAGCGCTTTGTGAGCAACGCACAGCAAGAAGGTGGTGGACCAGCAGGTCTGGCCAAAAATCCTTTCTTTAATAGAGGAACTTAAAAAAGCGGAAGGCTGCAACCTTCTACGCGTTTCGTTGCAGTTTCGGCAGTTTGATAAGTGCAATTTTCACTGCACGAAAACGACAGTAGAAGGTTTGAGCTTCTCGTTTTTAATGTTCCGTCAATAGCAAGGAAAAGATTTTGTGCAGAACTGTGGATCACACCGTGCTGTGGCTTGCATCACAAACAGCTGTACTGGAACACGCCCAAAACACGTACAAAAAAAAATCCCCCACCCACAAAGAAACACAACCTGCTCCCGTCTCCAAACGTGCCTACAAAAAACCCCCATCCACCCAATACATACTAAAAAAAAACAATACAGTAAACCCGTCCAGCTATCACAACCACACCAATACAAAGACAACCCTCCCAATATATATGCAAAATAAAATAACCCCAACCATATAAAAATACCACCAAGCCACCCAATACATATAACAATCTCCCTCCCAACCTCCCACATATCAAATCACCCCGCCCATACTATAAATATTACCCCCAAGGTGCCCCCCAATACATATAAAATACCAAGCTCATTATAATAACCCACCAAGCCCCAAACAATCCTATTCAACAATAACAACCCCAAGCCCAATAATTAAATCCAAGCCCCCACTATACAACAATACCATCCAAAGCCCCAAAAAATATATAAATTTACCCCAAGCCCCCAAAATCAATAAACAAAAATACCATCCCCCAATAATAAATACAATCCCTCCAAGCCCCCACATTAAATATAACAATCCCTCCACGCCCCCAGACATAAAATACCACCCAAAAAATAATAACTCTAAGCCCCCAAACATATAAAATTACCTCAGCCCAATACCTATACACATAACCTCCAAGCCCCCCAAGCATATACAAAATACACCCAAAGACCCCCCAAGGAAGCATACAAAACCAAACGACCCAAGCTAAATACACAACCCCTATATACTAAAAATAACCCCCAAGCCCCCCATTACATATTCAAACCAGACATCCATATAATCAGACCCCAAGCCCCAAATACCTATAACAATCCAGAAACCCCACGAAACCCAAGCCCCCAAATACATATAAAATACCTCCAAGCCCCCAAGACATATAAAAATACCCGCTCCCAAGCCAGGCCCCCCCCCGACACGTGTGCTGTCACCTCGGTATATAGCTTGACCCAATCAGACTCATCCCAGCCCCAAAAAACGTATAAAAATACTCCAAAGCCCCTCTCAAACATATAAAAAAATACCTCCCAAACCCCCCAAAACATATGACACAAATACCTCCAAGCCCCCCAAGACATATACAAATACCTCCAAGCCCCCCAAAAACATATAAAAATACCTCCAAGCCCCTCAAAAACATATAAAAAATAGTCCTCCAGCCCCCAAGACCTAACAATCCTCCACAGCCCCCAAAGACCTATACAAATACTCCAACACCACCCCCCCCAAAACATATAAAAAATACCTCCAGCCCCCCAAAAATATAAAAATATCCAGCCCCCAATACATATAAAAAGACCATCACGCACTCCAATACCATATAAAAAATACAGACTTGCCGTTGAGTCAGTCCTGGGTCTGAGGCGGGGCCCGGCCAGCGCTGCAAGATTTCCCCCAACCGGGCCGGGCCCCGTCGCACACGCCTGCAGTAGACGCGGGCGATGCGACGACAGAGAAGGAAGAGGCTTAGGCTGGACGTACTCCTGAAAGGACAGGCCGTGCTTAGGCATACAGGAGGCTACGCGGTCTGAAGCCCCCTCACTCAATGAGCTGCTTGAGAGGGGGTCCACGCGAGCGTTACCCAGGCGTGCTCGCTTTGGTTTCAGCCGAGCGCCAATAGCTTTTTTTCTCAGTGCGCTGTCGGCTGAAAAACCTCCAATCACGATTGGACCCGTCGAGTCACTGCCACCGTCCTCCAACCACCTCCACCCGGCTCCATTCCGACGCAACGCTGACTCGCCGTAAGTCCGTGCATCGCGCTGTCTATGAAGCAGGCGAGCACTCAGCTGTTATAGCGCGCCTACGCGCTCTCCCCACCCCTCTATGGACCCGGCTTATAGCAGTGAGAGGTCTGGGGTGGCGTGACGGCAGCAGGGCGTGGCCAGTAGCTCGGGGGGTAATGTGGACAAGCGCGGCAGGCCAACCACCCAGCGGCCGGGACAACCAACCCGGCAGACCCCCCCTGTGGGCGCCCTGAATCATATTATTTTATGATGTACTAAGGATATGTGCTTGGTATCCTTGTACATTTTTGTGCTTACTCAAAAAAAATAAATGGCTGCTCGTGTCCTCCACAAACGGAGATTCCAGCAGATACATGAAAAATTAATAAGAGAATAATATACTGAGATATAGAATTATTATATCTGATTCTATATCTAAATCTATAGATCGTAATATCTATATATATCTATATCTATATACTAGATAATGTATATATATATATATATATATATATATATTATATATTTATATATCTATATATATTAATATATATATATCTATAATTACGTACTCCTATCTATACTATATATATAATATAATACAGAACGCCCATACAGAGC